>OOIL02003368.1:2354754-2436981 GCA_900332095.2 Cuscuta campestris
ATGCGATGTCTTTTTGCTTGAGCCTTGCACGGTATTTAGGACCTACGACCTTTAACTCAACGAGATTTTGATACCATTTTAAGGACTCAAGTCAACCATAGATACAAGCATCTCACCTTACCAACCACTCTTTACTGAAAGAACACAATCAAGTATACAAACAACTGTTGCCAAACAGGGCCATTGCACACTAACTTGTCCATGCTATCCAGGTCAGAAGATGAAGCTCCCTCGGTATGATAAAGTAAGCATTACTCCCTATGTTGCAAAATATGTCTGGTTTGTAACAATATACTCTTTCAATTGATTTGGTTATAAGTGTAAAATTTAAAAATAAAAGTTATATATTTATATACTACATAAAATTATTCTACAAAAACAAGAAGTTTGGTGAGTACTTGTGCTCACCAAACAGGCCTTTAGTATTGTGGATTTATGGCTTCGCTTGGTTGCTAGTTTTGGCGGGAAATTATAATACTCTGTAATAGACTTTCATATCAAAATATGCATAGCTACCATTTTTCATAAGATCCATTTGGCATGCTTTACCTTTTTTTATATAAAAAAAAAGATTCTGCAAACAACACTTGCCAAACGGGTGCTATGTCTTTCATTTTCTAATTCTGTCATCTTACTTCCAGTCCGCTTATAATGGTAGAGGAGATAGAGCAGATCCTTCTACATGGCCAGAGATTGAGGGGCCTCTTACGGTGCTTCTTTTTTAAAGAAAAAAAATATTATTTTTTTAATATTTCAAGCTAGGTCAAGTAACGCAGATTTTCATATTCATTGGTTTGCATTTGAAGGTAGTTCTATTTGAAGGTTGGATGCTTGGTTTCAAACCCCTTCTGTCCGAAATTGTCAAAGCTATTGATCCACAGGTTTCTTCTTGTTCCCTATGCTCACATACTATTATACTTGTGGTCTAACATGTATATCACAGCTGGAGATTGTTAACAAGAACTTAGAAGCATACTGTGATGCATGGGACAAGTTTGTAAAATCATGGGTAGTCATCAAGATTCAAGACCCAAGATGTGTTTATAATTGGCGACTTCAGGTTGGTTTATCCGGACTATGCTGGTGATTTTAGTGTCATTGGTTATTTTTGGGTAATTGGATTTACTTAGACCGAACGATAGTTTGAATAGACGTTGTTAACGAGTTCTGAGATGTGGAGTGCACAGTCGTTCAATGGTAAACGTCACATGCACAATAAGCACCATACATTGGAATGTACGGAGTATGATATAGGAACACCTTTTTGTAGGTTAAGAAATGACCCTCTAGTTTTATTTTGAAAAAATGTCCCTAGAAAGGAGTAAATTGCCATCAAAATGCCAAAATAGGAGCGCATTGTTTTTCTTACCTAAATAGGAGTTTGGCAGTGTGAATGATGACGGTGTGATGATAATATAGCAGTGTAAATAATGGTAGTGTGATGGTGGAGCGTGGTAGTGGACCACCTGTCAACAGTGGTCAACGCCGGTGACTGGTGGTGGAGCTCCAGCAAGGCAGTGATCCTCAGTAGCACTCCGGTCGCAGTGTCGGATTGACAATACGAGCTCCTATTTATTACTCCCTCCGTCCCAAATTATAATGTCTGTTCACTATTCACAGGGTCAAACTTCATCTACTTTCTTTCTCTCTATTTTCGTTAGCAATTTGATAAAATAAAGTACTATTGTCACTACTAGTTTTGTAGATCTTTTGATGTAGTATTTTAATATGTAATTTTTATTTTTTAACTCTATACCATTTGTCATATAAAATGATTTGAAAATAATTTCTGTCAAACATCGTAAACTGAAACAGAAACAGGCACTATAAATTAGGACGAAGGGAGTAGGTCACTAAAAGAGTACTAGTGTTTTGGTATATTCATCCTTTTTTACTAGCCATGTCATTTTGCAGGCCGAAATGGCGATGAGGGCCGATGGAAAGCCCGGGATGTCCGACAAGGAGGTCATTTTAAAAACTTCATGACAATGATGATGATGATGCCTTTGATTAACATAGAGTATCTAGTCCAAGACCATTCATTTTGTTTTGTTTTTTTTTGCGACGGTTGATCAGGTGAAAGAATTTGTGTCGCGTTACATGCCGGCTTACAATGCATACCTTCCGACACTCTACTCGGCGGGACCCAGCGGTGCGGGTCCCGAGGGTGGCCACACGCTTCTCGTTGAAGTCGACGAGGACAGGAACCCTGTTGCCATTTGTTAAGGTACCAGTAATAGTATACTCCGTATATTCTTTCATCAATTGCAGAAACTCTATGGAGGGTTGGAGTGCATCTCATTTTTTGTACGGAGCTAGCTTACCTATTTTCTATTGTATTTTCTTACATATTTTTCATTGGTTATTCGTTAAAATAAAATACCGGTTCACCTCTCTTATTTCGTAGAGCAATCTTTAAGTACTCTATCTGTCACAAAATGCAAGCAACATTTACTATTTAACAATTTCGATAACTTTTGTTTGTTTACTCATTTTGGTTGACGATTTGATAAAATAAAATAATTTTGTCGTATCTTGTTTTGTAAATTTTTGATCTATTTTTGAATGGTGCAATTTTTACTTTTTATTTCTCTATCAATTTGTAAATAAAATAATTTTAAAAGAAATGTTATTTTGGACTTTGTTCGAAATATTTATTGCTTTTTTTTTTATTGCTTATTGAATCAGATCAAATGAGAAATAATTGTAAATATAATTACATTCAGATCAAATCAGACCAAAATTTATTCTAATTAGATCAGTACCAATAAAATTAGTGAAGAAAATATGACCTTGCTAGACCAAAGTTTTGCTATCCTAATGAGATGAACGATTTTTTTTACTAATAAACGGAGTAAAAATTTTTTGAGAAGGATTACAAATATAAATCCAAAGTAGAGTAGATTTGTTTTTGACACACAAATGTTATCACTGAAATACACAAACAATGTTAATTTGCTCCTGAGTATATCCATTGATTTTTCAAATTTCAACTTGATGTGAGACTACTCTCCGGCAGCTGATCCGCTGGGATCTCCACCGGAAAAACTTCCGGCGACGGGGAGAAGCTTTCTTCCCTTGGCAAAGCCGGTTCAGCACTCTCCCCTGCCGGCGCCGGGGCAGGCCGAACGTTTTCGCCTGACTTGAATTTATTTATGTAGTAGCTAAGCGAGGGGCCGGAATACTCCACAACCGGAGGTTTGTTCTTTCCGACGTGGAGTAGAATGGACGACGCAGCCGCGATCGAGATGAGAGCGATTCCGGCGACGATGGCCATCGTGTTCTCGACTCCCTCCTCAGAGTCGCCGGCGGATCCGGAACTGATTGCGCTCTCCGCCACGTAGACATCCGGCTCGACGGAGTATATGTTCTTCTGGCCGGCGGTGTCCTTCTCAACGTACCCGGTCCATCTGCGATTCAGGCCCGGTAACGTCCCGACGGCATTCGTCTTCTCAGATCCGGATTCCTCCGAATCGCGACCTGAATTGGAAGAACCAGATCTGATCTCTGACCATCTTCTCCGTCTTCTTCTATCATTGAACCAGTTGACTGAGAACCTTCTCTCTGCTTGACGAATGGGGGAGAACGACCGCCTCCCGCCTCCGGGGGCGGCGGTTTCCGACGAGAGAAGATTGCAGGCGTTTCCCCAAAGAACACAGGCGGCGGCGGCGGACATGATTAAGGTGAGATTAGGGGAAGAAGAGATCACGGAAAAGATGAATCAGAAGAATGAAATGGAAGAAGATTTATTTGTATGGATGTTGATGGGTTTGAAGCTTTGGCTTGATGGAGTTTTGCAGACCACACGATTGAGGTGAGGAATCTCAGAATGGAGATGAGGATTTTTTTGGGGCTCTTTTCGATTTTCTAAAATGAATTCATTAGGGAGATCTATTCGCTAATTGAAAATAATGTCCAGTTTAGTCATATCAATTAATGGTCGTCAAAAAACCGTCAAAACACATTAAAACTTAGGGATATGCTAGGGGTACACCAAATGTGTACCCAAATGTACACCACCTCCCCTCTCTAACATTCATTTTATTTTGTTTTTATTTTTTATTTTATTTTTTTGAATTTTTCTTGCCTTTTTTTGTGGTGATGGAGGGGGTGGGGATGTTTGGGGTACACCAAGGTATACCCCTAGCATTTTCCTAAAACTTATACTCTCTTCGTCCCAAAAAGATTGAGACATTTTCACTAAAGTGGTAAAATAAGAAGGGATAATTTTGTATTGACTTTCTAAAAAAATATTCTTGATGTGATGGGTAAAAGTAAGAAGTGATAGGTACATTACTAGGAAAAAGGTATGATGTGATATGTAGGGTATGAAAAAGTGATGGGTAAAAGTGGTTTTTTAATAGAAATGGGACGGACTTTAAGGGACACAAATTTTTCGAAACGTGACAAACTTTTTGGGACGGAGGAAGTACTAATTTTCCAAATCGATAATATATAATTAGATGTTTTTTCAAATTAATCTATTTTCGATGTAAAACTCATTTAATACGAAAAACCCAAACAAGATTCTTCCCTTTTAATTGATTCACGATGCTTGAGCAAAGTGGAGATATCATTTTTCATGAGATTTTTGTTTCAAAAATTTGCCTAATTTTGAAAAAAAATTGATTAAAAATGATTATTTTAAAAAATAAATATAAGTTTTATTATCGTTTAGACTCCATTTTGATGGTGGTTAGTTGGTGGGACTAAGCCCGTATTATTTTCAATTAACAACTACTATCTCGATGATTAGTTCATCTTAAAAACTAATTTGGTAGTTCAAAAAAACTAATTTGGAAAATACATAGTTATTGAGTACCATTTTGAGAATTTACTCTACTCTTAACACTATATTTGGTTCAAGAAATTTGGAAGAAAAGAAAATGGTTTTACCTTCATTTTCTTCACCAAAATGGGAAGAATTCGGCTTTTCTTCTTCTTAGTACATGTTGTCTTCTTTTTTTTTCCTTCCTTTTTCTTTTCCTTTTCTCTCTAATCAAACAAGAAAAATTGTTTTCCTTCTCATTTTATTTTCTTTTCTCTCTCAAATTTCTTGAATCAAACATAGTGTAAAAGAAAAATGAGTTGATAGATCTTGGCCCAACAGATGTCAAATATGACCCATTTGGTAGAGAGTTTGAGTGAAAGAGTATGTTTAATGAGCAAAAAACTATGAGTCAGTGGCAGAGCGAGGATCCAATAGTAGTGGGTTCAAAATAGATAAAGATATTTGTGTCTAGCTGTTACTGGAGACGGGAGACATTTAAATAAAAATAAGTCTCACAAGCATTTTGTCAAACACATTGTGTACAATAACATATATTGATAGAAATAAACAAATAAAAAGAATACTTGGCAAATGCTTTTTAGAGAGTTTGTCGAAGAGGATTTGTAAAATTGAAGAAGCCCATCACACTGAATATTCATCATCTTCTTCTTCTTCTTTTTCTTCATCTTTTTATTCTTTTCTTGCTCTTCTTTTTATTCGAAATGGAGCTGATGGGTTTTAGAACTCGGACCTAGAAAATGAGGTAGGAGAGTTGTCGAGCAATGGCTAAGTGCCTTAGGTTGCCAAAGGTAGAGTAAGTATATTACTAAGTAGTGGACATGTCTTCCTTTTTCGAAGTGGGAGAGATATTTATACAATACATTTGTTCTATTCTATGTTTCCTAGTTGTTGTTTAGGATAGGACCCAGTGGACTTGAGCTCACTGGAATCGGATCTTAGGCTAATAATACATGTGAGGTAATTACAAATACGGAGTAAAATAATTACAAATGATGCACAAACAAATAGTATCAGAGACGTTCTTGAGTAGGCCCATACAGTCGACAGGGCATATAGAATCCAATGCCACGATGTGACAGCGCGTTGGTCCTCTGTTAGCAGAGGCCAAGCACACGACTTTATCGTTGGACGACAACCCGAGTGAATGTCTGTCCGGGTCTGGTCGAGTATGACCAACTCTGCCCCTAGGTCTGAGTACTTGCTACTAGGCTTAGTATAGATGTGTGTTCGAGTGTGGTTGCTGTCTTGAGGGCTTGTTTTCTTCTTAGTCTTGCTCAGATGAGTAAGGTGCTTTTGGCCGAGCGCGTCCAATTGTCTGCAGTTGGATGAACCTTGTATTGAGCTGTTACTGTTTTTATTTGGCTGGATACCCCCAGTCTAGGGTGTCCATCATGAGCAGTATATAGTGGTATATAGTATTAAAAAATCAAGTTGGGAGTGACAGCAATTGCAGTCATTTGCTCCCGCTTGGCTCCACCCCTGCTATGAGTTATGATATCTTTAAAGAGGCATATCTGTTACCACTTGGCAATGGTGCCATTGGCTTTTTGGAATATCTATGGTATTTCGTTCGTAAAATTTATGGTTTCTACTCTCCTAAACCCCCGCCCTAGATTTGGGAGAAATCAATATTAAGCTTTAATATCTCTCTCAACTCTTGACTACCTTCGCCACGTGCTACTACCGTCGTTGTTCATTTCTCGTTGCTGGTCACTCTCATCTATTACATAAAACCATGATTCCAAAACTCTCCAACTACCTCATTTAAGATTTTAGAATCTATATTATTTCTCTTATATTTTAAATTTATATAAATTCTCTAAAATTCCCTATATGAACTCTAACCTTTTGTGGTTTCAATCATACAACATTTTTTGTCATCAAATTAAATAAAATATCGAGGAGGGGCATTGGGGGAGCGGGGTTGGATGGGAGTTCGTGAGTAAGAACCATTTTCGAGTCCAACGGAAAAGTGTAGGTGTCCGATATCATAGTATGACATCAAATAGTGATGTTAAAAGAAATTGTGATCCATCACAATGTAAAACTTTCTATTTTTTGCAAGTCATGTATGAGGCTCTATCCATGTTGATTGTAAAAATTTAAAACTAAACAAACAATCCGGGATGAAAGTAGTGTGTTGAACTCCCTCCTCGGCTCAATTCATAAGGGAGACGCAGTTGACCATTGGGATGTAATCCCCCCCCCCCCCCCCGGTTTTCTTTGCATTTACGCTCTTAATTCCTACTCCATATGAATTACAGAGTACGGAGTATAATATTTAGACACATCAAAAGTTAAACGAATATTGACATCCATCATGTCTACATTCATTCCATTTTTGCTCTAATCCTGCCATTCCCAAGATTTTTGCTCACCAACACATATGACATTGTGTTCTTACTGTTCTGTCTTGCTAGTGGAATCCAACCTATACGAAAAAGCTTTTACATAAAACACACTCTCCCTTCCTGTAAAAAAATTCCTGGGAGAGTAATGGAAAAGAAGAATGATTAGAATATGTTAAGAAGAGTAAAAGAGCAAAATTTATCTACAACAGGGGAAAGGACAATTCCAAATAACAACAATAACTTCAAACTATATTAGTAGTTATTAGGACTTATTACATACAAAAAAAAACACATGATCAAGACCAACTACATTACATCTCTATGTCCTTAACAAGCTCTTTAAAAATGGGATTGAACCCTGTAAGAAGAACAATGCACCATTATGGTAAAAAAATCAGAAAGTTGTGTGCTCCATATACCTATAAAGAAACAACAAATGTAACAACAAACTTGCAAAACAAACAAAAGAGACCCGAAAATCCAAGACTCGATTTTGAGGCCAAAATGCATAACCAGCATACGAATTTGGCCTCAAAATCACGCAGCGGGCCCCGGTGATTTGAGGTCAATTCGAGGCCTTTTGCGTCGCTTTTGACTTCTTGTAGTCATCCAACTCCTTGAGCCACAAATCCCCAAACTCACAATCCTTCCAAGCTTCAAACCAAGGCCCTCCAAGTGTGTAGTGAATGGCCTTTGGGAAGGTGTCTGGGTTACCCTCAACAACCCTATTGTGTCCCACAAGGAAGTTCCACACAAATGGGACACTCCCAATCTCATGATCCTCAAGCCACATGAACCTGTGGAGAAATGCCCCAGACTCAGAATTCACAACCTCTGGTGTTAGGACCTTATTCTTAGGGTGCCCACAGTTGTAAAGAACCATGGATGACCAGTTCTTCCTAGGGTACACTGTCTGGACAGCCCCATCCATTTTGGTTGTCTCCTTTGGGGCATAATCATGTTGGACACACATCACAGCAAGATTCTCATCATTACACAAATCCCTCAATTCTTTAATGTCACCCAAGTAGAGGAAATCACAATCAACAAACATGGCCCACCCTTGGTACCCTGCAAGGTGTGGGGTCAAGAAACGTGTGAATGAGAACTCAGTGCTCTCCAATTTCCCTCTCTCACGCCAGTAAAGGCCCTTCTGCCTCAGATCGGATTGCTTGATGGGGTGGATTTCAATGGGGATTGAAGATCTCTTCAGGAGGGAATGCCTGCAGACCTCAAAGGCAGTGTCCTCCCGTGGGTCATACCCTATGAAGATCTTGAATGGAATCTGGGCATCCCCTGAACCGCCATTGTTGTCATTCCCAGAGGCTGAATCCGACGGATTCTTGATCGGCGACGCCATTGTTTGGGCTCCGATTCCTGCAAGATGGGGAAGAGAGATTTCGGGTTAATGTGTGAACCCAGAGTGAGAAATGGGGAAAAAGATTGAATCTTTACCGCTAACCAGATCTGGGGTGGACTCGGGGACGAGGAAGAAAAAATGTTCTTGGTTGGGAGAATGAGAGTCAAAGATCTTCAAAGGGAAAGAGCGATGAATAGATCTTAGATCGCTGATAATGCTGTGGGCTTTGGGGGGATTTCCGGTTTTATAGGCTCTCTATATGGGAATTGCCTGAAATGCAATTTCAGAAATGAGAGATCGGACAAAACCGACAAATTTCTATCTTTGGTTTTCCTCCTTTCGAAGTGATCCTTTCTAAAAGAATGCAAGAAATGGAATGACAAACTTTTAGCCTATCAAAATTAGTTCAATCAACGTCTGACTAATTAGTTGACTTACATATTTTGCAATGATAAGTGGTTGTTTTTGTCATTTTTATACATTTTTTATATATTTTAATTATTGAAAAATATTTTATATATGTAATTTATAATAAAAACATGTCTTCTTCTTAAGAAATTACAAAAATGCTTCTTATTTTCTAAAAATAAAATTAAAAAAATAAAAATAAAAATAAAAATAAAAAATGAGAACAATTGCCTCGCACCTGCCATGGAGAGAGGCTAGGGGTGGAACGCGCATGGAATACCTCGTGCTCCAAGAATACTGATGACATGGCATGGCAGCTGATTTCCACGCCGTTGTACAAGCTCTAAGTTCGAACTGATATTATTAAACGTTAAATTAATCAATTAATTATATATTTATATTTCTTACGCAATATTTAATCCGAGTAATATCTTTTATATTTATTTCTCTAAAACGACTTTACTTAATCTTAGTTACTTAAATTGTTTTATTATAAATCAAATTTTATTTTCATAGAGTCTAAAAAAAATTATAACTAACAATACACGGTTAGCTAAGAATGCATAAAATTGTTAGTGTCATTTTTGTATTTTGTTGATTGTTGTTTTTAAGAACAAAAGTATATTTTAACTATTAAGGTGTTAGAATATAAAAAATCTTTCCTGACCCACAACCACAAATTTAAACTTTTGATTGAGTTGATTCCTTGATATGGTATTGAAACTTTAATTTGTTAACTAAGAGGTTACGAGTTCGAAACTCAACACAATCCGGTTTATGCGTATACGCGAGGGGATGCGTTAGAATATATAAAAAAAAATTTTTAAATAATAATAATAATAATCAGCGGGCACTATAAAAATACCTGAATGGCTCGAACCATGCCCACACATAGTTTTATACCATAAAAAAGTGGAAAACTCACGAGACTCCCCTTCATAATTTGGGGCACCTACGTTGCTCTGTTCGCAAAATTGATAGTTTTTACCTTCCCTAACCCCCCGACATTCCGTAATTAGCGTGGTTGGAGAGGCAGGTTGAGGTCGAGACCGGGATGGAGGTTAGAGAGGTAGGAACTAATCTAATGGAGTATATTGCTAGTTGTTAAACACAAAGAAATTTAAATATCTTGGGGGTATAGGCGAAATAGAAGATGATGTTGACCATAGGATTCATGTCGATTTGTCAAAATGGTAAAGTGCTTTGGGCTTTATAAGTGACAAAAAATACTCCGTATTATTAAAACTAAAGAGAAAATTTTACCGTAGTGCGGTTAGACCAGTTATATTGTATCGAATATAGTATTGGAGAGCAAAAGGTGAACATGCATGAATACAATGTGAGTGTGGCAAAAATGAAGATACTTCGTTAGATGAGCGGTCACAGACGCATAGATTGAATAATGAATGAAATTATGAAAGCTAAAGTTGGAGTGACATCCATTGTAGAAAAAAAAAGGAAAAAACTCGTCTTTGATAGTTTGGATATGGGGAAAGAAGACAAATAGAATATATGTGGAGAAGATTGATCAAGTGAGAATTTTACATGAATGATCTTAATGCATATATATATATATATATATATATATATATATATATATATATATATATATATATATATATATATAGTAAATTCCATAAAAGGTCCCCAGTTATAGGTCGTTTTACATATTTAGTCCCTACATATCAAATATTACTAATTTAGTCCCTAATTATTATATCATTTTTCACGAATGGTCCTTTGTTAACGTTTTTGTTAAGAACATAGATAAAATTGTATATTCATACTTCTCTCTCTCCTGAATAAGCTTTCTCCCTCCTCTCGTACTCTTTCCCAAACCCGTCGCTGAGTTTTAAGCTCTAAACCCAAAACTGAAATAATCATTCCTCTCTCAATTATTAGTCTTCCAGGTGGAACCTAAAATAAAAACCAATAAGCTTTATGGATGAGTTTTATCGGTTAGTCTCAAAAAATTGCAAACAAAATAAACATTAAAACTCATCCATGAAGGTTACTGGTTTCAATTTTGGGTTCCTCCAGTTAGACAAACAATTGAGAGAAGAGTGATGATTTCAGTTTTTAGTTCAAAGCTTCAAACTAAGCGACGGGTTTGGGAAAGGAGTGCGAGGGGAGGGAGGAAGCTTAATTGAGGAGAGAAAGGAGTGTGAATTTACAATTTTATCCAGGTTCTTAACGAAAATGTTAACAAAGGACCATTCGTGGAAATGAATAAAATAATTGGAGGCTAAATTAGTAATATTTGATATGTAGGAACTAAATATGTAAAACGACCTATAATTGGGGACCTTTTATGGAATTTACTCATATATATATATATATGATAGTTGATGAGGCGCAAAACTCACCTAGTGGGATAAGATTTTATTATTTTTGTACTCCTTCCGTTCCTTTAAACACTTCCACTTTTGACTTTTGGCAAAAACAAGGAAAGTGTAATTTTGGTTGACTTTCCAATTTTGCCCCTGATGTGATGGGTAAAAGTAAGATATGATAGTTTGGTCATTAGGGAAAAAGTATGATGTGATAGGTAGGGTATGAAAAAGTAAGGGTAAAAGTGGTTTTTTAATAGAAAGTGAAAGTGTTTTAGGGAATTTAAAAAAACGAAAGGGGAAGGGTTTTGTGGAACGGAGGGAGTATATTGCTAGTTGTTACTCCAATGATCTTTCATGCTCTCAGATTACAATATATTCAACCATTGACCATTAATACTGTGTATTATATTTATATATAAATAAATTTACTATACATAAAAGATGGCATTTCAAAGCAAAACAAATGATATAGAATTAATAAATTCACCATACAACTCAATGTGTATATATTGATTTGCTGCATATTATGATCAATCTTCAAGAAAAGTAAAACATGAAAGTTGATTTGCAAGAGAATGAGTATCACAACACACAAGTTCATTTATGTTTTTGTAGCAAATGAGAATTAAACAAATATGAATGAGAATTAAAATTAAATACATTCATTATAAAGAGTTGTGGAATAGATATATATTATCATTATTCATCCTTCTTTTGACATCTCATTGAAGGAATTCTTTGCATCAAGCCCAAAACCCTTTGCTTCTGATTTCTTCATGATCCTTAATCTCTTGCAAGACTCAATAAACATCCTAAATTATTTAAAAAACACACACATATTTATAGTATCCAATTGCAGAACAATATTTTAAATAAATAAAATAAATAAATAAATAAATAAATATTTACCCCCATGGAACATCTCCAAGGAGCATCCAGTCACCATCTTTGTCCTCATATATTGGAGCATACTCTCCTGAACTCTCTCCATCTTTCAACTCTTCCCCTGCATATTATTTTTAACATTTTCAGAAATAATTAGAATGTCAAGTACCATTATTAACCCCAATTTAAATTTTAAAAAATATTTGGAATTCTTCAATGTATCCCAAATTAGTTGTTTACTTTCTTATGTTTATTTCTGTTTTGTAATTAGTTGTCCATTTTTGTAAGATATGGTAATAATGTGATATGAGTGAGTATTGTTGAATTGAAAGACATATTTGACATTTTGAACACGTTCCTTAAAAATGAGAGTAATTGTAATAGTAGTATAAATTTAATATCATCATTTTAAGAGCAAAATGCAGTTTGCAATTCTTAAAAAATCAATTCAACCAAAATATCAAATTTTGTAATTGAAGATCACTGAATTAATTTACTCTAACAATACCCTTGTGTCCCAAAAAAATTACTCATTTTTCATACATTGTAAACAATACTTCTCACAAATTACATATCTACTCATACTTTTACATTTTTTTCATCTTTTAACACAATTAAAAATTTATAGATTTTTTTCGGGGACTAATTGTTCCTTTAACAATAATTTTAGAGTTTAGATTTTTCGTTTTGAAAAAATTATGTGATTACAACAAGTAATTTTAACTTATTCAAAGTAAATTCACGAATATTCTGTAATAAATTACTACAGTAAAATAGGGAGTGAATAAATTTGGAAGGTAGTTTAAGAACATACCGATGCCGGGGAGGTGAAAGAGGCGGTGGAGGGCGGCGACGAGGGCGGAGTAGCCGTCGTGAGCGGCGAGGTCAACCTTCCGCAAGAACGGCGCGCCGTCCATGCTAACCTTAACGTACGCCTTCTGGCTGTCCACGACGGCGTCGTTTTGCTTCCTTCGGTACGAGCAAACCGGCGGCCAACCCACGACCCGGCTCGTGTTCCGGGCCTTATTGCTGCCGTTACCGTCGTTACCCCGCCGTCCCTCTCCTCCGTTATTGTTGCTACTGTTCCGGTCATTGTCCGCCTCCGAGAACGGCCGTTTCTTGTCGCCGGTCCCCGGCAGACCCAACCGGAGCTCGGTGATTTCCAGCCCTAACCCAATGCTACCCATAGATCGATTCCTTTTTTAAATTTTTTTAAAAAAATGGGTTTTTTTCACCAATCAAGAAATTAAAAGCTGGGGATTATTATTTGTGTAATGAATTATAAATAAAATAAATTAAAAAAAGATGGGAGTTTATTTATAAAGAAGTATTGGAAGAAAGAATGAAGTGTAGCAATGGCAGATGAGAGGTTGGTGAGATGAGAAACAATGGTGGCCCTGTCTCTGTCTGCTGGCCAGAGCAGAGTACTTCTCATACTCCCTCCTTCCCAAATTATTTGCAACATTTGCTTTTTCAGCAGTCGCGGGAACTTTTATTTATTTCTACGTTTTCATTGGTTATTTGATAAAATAAAATATTCTTGACACCTCTTATTTCAAAGAACTTTTCATATAATTTTTTTATATGTAAATTTTATTTTTTATTTCTATACCAATATGTAAATAAAATGAATTGAAAAAACTTGATATTTTGCCTCGGAAATACAAGTGTGGCAAATATTTAGGGACGAAGGGAGTATAATTTGGACCTAATTTAAAAAAAGAAAGAATTATGATAGGGGTAATTGGGTAAATTCCTTGTGGGAAAGAACTATTTTCATATTACCTCCGTCTCTGAATATTTATCTAATTTTAATTTTTTCGATTACTTGTTTTTAACTTTTGATCTATATTGAATAAAATATATGTAGTATTTTGTATATTCCCTCCGTCCCCAATTTGATTACAAATTGCGGGTTACGGAGTAAAATTTCCTACTTTTTGAAATCAATTTATTTACAAATTGGTATATCAATAAGATATAAAAATTACATATTAAAAAACTACGTCAAAAGTTCTACAAAACAAGAGGTAACAAGAATATTTTATTTTATCAAATATTTAATGAAATCGCGTAAACAAACAAAAGTTATCGAGAGGAGAGAGAGAAAAAATTGTAATCTATTTAGGGACGGAGGGAGTATTAATCAGATAAAATAATATTTTAAAAATATTAAATATAATAAATCTAAAAAAACTAATTTGTATCAATATCTAATATCATTTTTAATTAATTTCAGGTTAAAGCTTACTAATTTTGACCAAAAAAATCAAAAGTAAGACAAATACTCATGGACGGAGGGAGTACTCTTTATATTTTAAAACTCCTTGGTTTTGATTGTAAGGCTCTTTCGAGAGTCTTTTGTTTGGTGTTCTTGAAATATTTTTGCTCATACTCTTGCTATGTTAGGAAAAGGATGTTGTGGCTCGTGAGTTACTAGTCTTCTGAACTTTATACTTTTGTTTTTAATACATTAACTTTACCTGTATTTTAAATTTTTTCGTAGTAGTGCTGACATTTTATAAGTCAAAGGTCAATTAGAAAAATAGGGCCCCTCTTAAGTCTTATATTAAAAAAACTTAAAAAAACAAGCGTATGTTAATAAATAATACCTCATTGAGGATGCCCTAAGACTCTTTTGAGAGTATTTTGTTTTGCTTGAGTTTCATTTGTTCGGCGTTTATCAAATGTTTTTGCCCATACTCTTACTATGTATTGTTGGGATTCTCAAATGTGATGAATTTATTGATAGAATTGAAGGAAGAAGGTGAAGAAAAAAGAAAATCCTTTATTGATATCTAAAAATTATAAAGCTTAAAATGAAGCAACATAAAGTATATATACAATGAGGAATTGAAGAAGAGCCACATCACTAACTAAAAAGTAACAAACTAATAAAAAATAGAACTGATCTATTCTATCCAAACACCCCCCCCCTCCAAGTTGGAGGGTGCTAGAACCTCACACTTGGAAACAAGGTTATGATGTACAACACTAGGAAGACTCTCGGTGAAGAGATCAGTAACTGGGGCAGAACTAGAAAGATGACTCAGAGTAATGAGCCCATCCTAAAGCTTTTCTTAAACGAAATGGTTGTCCAATTCAATGTGTTTAGTGCATTCATGGTACACATGATTAGTAGCTATATAAATAGTTTCTTTACTTTCATAACGGAAAGGGATAAGGGTAATGTTAGGAACACCAAAATCAGAAAAGAGGCGAGAAAGTCAAGCTAGTTCATCATTGACTCTACGAATGGAGCGATATTCAGCTTTAGCTGAACTGAGAGAAACAGTGGCTTGTTTCTTAGATTTCCATGAGATAGGAGTGCAACCTAAAAGGATGAAGTATCCACTCATAGAGCGACGTGTATTGGGGTAGGTAGCCTAGTCTATATCACAATAAGCTTATAAGTTGTGACTGAAAACAAAGGAAGCATTAACTGTGTGAATTTAAGTACCTCAAAGTGTGGTGAGTTGTTTCCCAATGAAGAATACGATCGAGGATCTTGCATGAACTGGCTCAAGAACTAGACTGTGTATGCAATGTTAGGTCTCGTGTGAGTTTAAAAAAACCTTACCCACAAGACATCTATAAAGAGTCGTATGTCGAAGAGTTGCTAGAGGACAATAACATGTGAAGAAGGAGGACAATTGAAAGTATTGAGTTGATCTATAGTGAACTTATGTTAAGTGAGGATCAGGTTATGCCCTTCATAAATAGCTTTCGAACCTTAAAAATATCCCAGCTTCCCCAAATCCTTGATTTTGAAAGTATCATTTAAGTAAGTCTTTAAAGTTGTGATCTGAGCAACATCATTTTCAGTGACTAGTATGTCATCAACATAAACTGCAAGAGGGATGACAGAAGAACCTATTTTCCTTAAAAGAGAGTAATCATTCTTAGAAGAGTGGTACCCTTTGGTTCGAAAAGTGGTACTCAATTTTGCATACCACTATCGTGAAGCTTGTTTGTGACCATACCACAACTTTCTAAGTTTGAGGACGAGTTTATGACAGGGAAGAGTCATGCACAAAGTTTCATGTAGATGTATTCATGTAAATCTCTATGTAAGAAGGCATTGTTCACATCTACTTGAAAAATGGGCCAATGATGTTTAACAACTATAGCTAATAACGCCCTGATAGTAGTCATTTTAAGAATAAGAGAGAAAGTTTCATGAAAATCTATCCCTACTTTTTTTGGTACACCCTCTAATGATCATATTTCCTTTATGTCTTTCAAGAGAGCCATCACATTTGAATTTGAGTTTATAAACCTATTTACTACTAACATGCTTTTTATCCTTGGGTAATTCACATAATTACCAAGTGCATGTTGTCTTCAATGCTTGGAATTCTAGTTCCATTGAATGCTACCATGCTAGGTATGACTTGGCTTTCTCATAACTTCTCGGTTCATTCATATTGGAAACATTGTACATTTAGAGCCCCTGAACATATGTGTGGTGAAGGGGTAATGGTGGTAATTGAGTTAGAGATTCTCCCCAAAAATGAAGAACAACAAGATGATAGACACAAATCTGGTCTTAATAATGCTCTGATACCGTGTTGGAATTTTCAGGTGTGGTGAATTCCTTGACAGAATTCAAGCAAGAAAATGAAGGAAAAAATGGAACTTATCTAATATATCCCAACATGTATGAAAAAGGTTGTTGTAGCTTGTGAGTCACTACTCTTCCGGATATTAAACTTTTATTTTTAATACATTAGTTTTACTCGTATTCTTGATTTTTTCTTAGTGGTGCAGTCTCTGATGTTTTATAAATCATAGGTCAATTAGAAAAATCGGGCCCCTCTTGTATAGGAAACTTAAAAGCAAATGTGCATTACTAAATAATAATAATAGTAATAATAATAATAATAATAATAATAATAATAACAACAACAACTTATTTATTAAAGAAAATAACTCGATATATAATTATATAAGGTGCTAAAAAACTTGCTATATTATTATTAGTGATGTAAACGGATATTTATCGAATCGTATGTGTCATTACCAAATTCGTATCCATCTATTTTTATCGGATATCAAATTCGGAAACTGATCTTGACGGATGCTAAATATTAAACTGTATCCATATTTGTCAGATATCGGTCGGATATCGGATATATCCGCATCTGTTTCCAAATTTTCAAAGTCAAATTAAATTATATATGGAGTTGTGTGTGTGTGTATAATATTCAATCAATTATAATTTGTTACAGAGTAGAATTTTTCTTATTTTTTGTAATCTATACCATTTTATGGAAACCTCATGTGGTAAAGAGTATTGGATAATAAACACACGCGTATTTATGCTTCTACATATATATTTTAAATATAAAGATGTCTTGTATTTTGAGATGTTAATAGAAAAATAAAATATAAAAATAAAAATTTGGGAAAAATTACGGATAACAGATCAGATGATTAAACGGTTACTCAAATGAATGTATATGTGCAACATTCGTGGAACGGATTATAAACGGATCAGATGTATGAGTATTAAATCCGTATCCGTTTACCAATCGGATAAGAATAATAACCGCTTCACGAATGCGGATATTTTGCGTGTAAACTGGTACGACCGATAATCAAATTTTCGGTTATCCATTATAGCCCTAATTATTATATAGGGTATAGTAAAAATTTTGGATCTCCTTTTGGAAAAAAGAAGATAAGCACCATCTCCGAGGGTCCCTTCAGACCCAGCTGGAAAGCCACTGAGAAGAAGTAAATTGGACTTTAATCGTAAGGAGTGGAACTTGTACGTGGTACTTGCAGAGGCCCTATGTTTAGCACACAATTACCTTCCAGCATAGTCACCAAGAATCAAATTCAAGCATACCTCTTGTGCATTTTTGCATTTGCCAACTTTGTAACGCCCACCACCTATGCGAGTAAATTATTTGAAATACTATGTAAAAGAATACTTCCCAAACATGTCCCATCTTGGACGGGTACTAGGGCCCTGCTAGGGTGGGAATGGGCCGAGAAAACAGCGATCTGTCAACCATAGGGTCGTGTTTGTTTACGTACACCAACTATGTGTACACACTCCCATGACTTCTATTTCCCAATTGAATTTTTTAATAAAATTAAAACATGTAATTTTAAATATGAATTACTCTAATTTTGAATTTATATTCACATAAATATAAAATAAATAAATAAATATTTGGAAATTTTCTATATGATAAATTTAATAAAATTATTTTTGTAATAATATTCTCTAATTTGACTCAAAAAATAAAATTGGAAAAATATGCTGGAAAATGGCTAGCTTGTATTTATCCTCTAAATATTAATGTTGGTGCCGTAAAATTTTCACAACTTGTATTATGTGTTTGTATTATGTGTTAGTAATTTGATAAAATAAAATATTGTTGTCACTATTAGTTTTGTAGATCTTTTGATGTAGTATTTTGATATGTAATTTTTATTTTTTAACGGTATACCATTTTTCATATAAAATGATTTGAAAATAACTTCAGTCAAACATCATAAACCGAAACAGGCGTTATAAAATGGGACGGAGGGAGTAGTATTTTGTCATTATGTTTTGACATTTTAAGTTATACTCTCTTGGTAAAAGAATTCTTGTTTGTCATAACTTTTATTTGAGTGATTTTTCAATGATATTTGATAAAATAAAATATTATTTTCATCACTTGCTTGGCAGAACATTTGATTTAATTTTTAAATATTTAAGTTGTACTTCTTATTTCTATTCAAATTTGTAAACACAACCATTTTAAAGATGATGAAATTTTAAACGTTATTCGAAACATAAGGGAACATTTTATTATAAAAACATTAAATGTTTAATTCTTTTAATGATATTGACTCGATTACAATATAACATCTGTTCATACATTTCTCAACCTAATGACGCATAAAGAATCTCCGCCTCCGCTGGAGTTCAAACTTGGGTGAACTTCCCCATGAATCCTAGAGAGTGAGCTTCCTACCACTCATGTCAGAAAGATGTTCAATGTCTGATTTTGATACATTGAGAATGTACTAGTTTCACTTAGATATTTTTTAAACTTAGTTTGATATTGTAAAATCTAAAAAAATATGTTAAAACTGAGACATAATTTTAAATGTAAATTTAGTGTAATTAATGATTAAAGTTCTTCAGATTTGATTTCAAGAAATTAAACTGGAAAAATTCCAGAGTTTAAATTTTGTATGAGAGAGAGTACAAAAACTTTTTGACTATAGAGTATATGTATACCTAAGTGACAAGATAGGAAATGTATATGGAGAATATATGGTATATTTGTGGGCACACATATCTATCAAATAATAATAATAATAATAATAATAATAGCCCCATTTCCTTTGAGTTTCGTAGGATTCCTTGCTGGCCGTGTGATTTGTTTGCCCCAAAGACATTCCATGTGATCTCATCTTTTTTTTACGGACATGTGTCCCACGCATAGGTTAGAGGGAGGTAAATTTGGGTTCGATTCTCGACAATGAGAATAAAGATTGACGTTATACACAGGTAGAATTCTTCGGGATTTACTTTGCACTTTTTTTTCTAGCTCGATTTATCTTCTAACAACGTACTATTTGGATTGGGGGGACCCTCGGAGTTGAAGTTCAACTTTTTTTTAAATCTGTTTTATACGGAGCTATTGTTTTAAACTCGGATTAGCCAAAGAACCGGCGCAACTCAAATATTTTGTTAGGTCAATATGTGTTTTTCAGAGTTTTTGAACGGTCAAAACAAACCGGTTGGGTTTCTAGTTCGACCGGCTCAACGGACCAGTCTGATATGGTTTTAATAAATTTGGGACAATCTTAAATCCATCTTTTTGTATTTCTTTTGTCATATATTTACGTTTCAACTTAAACTTTCATTAGGGTAAAATAAAATAAAATTATTTAATTAAAATTTATGTAAAAGAGAAAAAACATAAACCATATAATTTATTCTTGAATGAGAAATATAATTTTATTAAAGGCCTGGTGGCTCAATTTCGTGTCTGATTCTCGATTCGACCGGTGTGACTCTTCACTTTCATCCGAATTTTGTAACAAGTTAGAGACATAGGGAGGCCTACATTAAACACAACCAATGCCAACCGACCAATAATCAAAGTACTGCACTGTACTATATACTACATTATGTTTCATTCAATTCAATTCATGAATAAAAGTGTTTGGGCATTGACAATATATATGTAGTCCTCTTTTGCCTGGTGTTGAGGATCCATCATCCACCCATATATCCCATCCTAACTCCCATTGGGTTTATTTAATCTACACCAACAAATACATTAACGTCCAAATGGTCTTGAAATCTTGAAGAATGAAATGGTCTCAAAATCGAGAAGAGAGCTGTTTGAAAAAAACTTACAGTAAAATATAATGAAGCGAATCCATATTGTGAGAAGGTTCAAAAATGCTCCGTATTATGTAGACCCTAAGTCCATCATAGAAGTATTCTAATAAATGGATTTTCATACAATAATTTATTGCTTATATGAGAACGCCCATGTTTTGCTCATTGGAGGATTTCGTTGACAATGGCCCCAGTTGACACTACGGTGCTACTCTGGTTTTGAGGCACAAACGGTGTTCGGGTATTCTAACCTCTCCCAAGCCCACCTCCAAGTCCTATTTCTGCTCTAAAGTTACCAAAACTTTGGAGATGAAATTGAAAGAAGTTGAGCAGTGGGTTCAGGCTGGAGGGTGGGTTATAGAGGTTAGAGGAGTAAAATTTACAAACAAAATATCGTAGGTACTTTAATTAGAGCCAATATTATCCATTAATACTAATTTGAGTGTCAAGATAACCTAGCCATTCATATAAGAATTACCTATGTAAAAGTAAACCCATCCAGCCATCGTCCCATTGTTTTTTATCCACGTGTTATTATGTCTAACTGATCTTATTTTCAAATCAAAATTTATCCCCATTGTACCTAAAGAAAAAGTTTATGGACAAAAAAACCTCTAAAATTTTCACATACAAATCTTACGTGTGATTTTTTTTTTCTTTTTTGTTTACACTTTGACTATTTTTACGGACAAACATTTTGTAAATTCCTTTTATTCGAATTTATTTGTTCAGTTCTATCAAAAATAACCATTCACAATTCATATTAGTGATAAATACTCGTAAAGTGAGTAATAAGTTACTCTCTCCGTCCGAAAATGTTCTTTCTATTTGATTTTTTTACGGTCTCCAATATTGCACTTTGATCATTAAAATCTATATTTACAAACTTTGACCACAAAAAGTCAAATATGAAAAACATTTTCAGACGGAAGGAGTTATTAAGATGGAAGCATTTTTAACATGCTCGTTTAAAAAGGTAAGACATTTTAATCTAAGCAATTAATATCCCTAAATACTTCAATAAATTCATTATTCAGCCAAAAATGTACCCTGATTCTAAAATCAACTCAATATTAACATTTTTTATGATTTTGGAAAAATCGTTTGAATTTCGAAATCTGAGAATGGGATTTTGAAAATTCACGTCGTTCAATTGACATAATAGAATCTACGGAGTACTCCGTAAATTTTAAATTTTCGAGCAAATATACAACTAATCTCAATTTTTAAACTGTTCACCAAATACTCTATAAACCAATCTTATTCTACATTCTTGATACCAGACATCAAGTAACTACTGCACTTTTCCTCATACAGATGATAATGAAGGGGGGAAAATCCAGAAATAATACTGTATTACTGTCTAGCACACCAAATAATATGCCCAGCTGAATTTTTTTTTTAAATAAAAAATTACAAAATGCTCCAGAGGATGCCTGGCTATGAGCATTTGCTCTTAATCTCTTAGGGCATCTGCCCCTACACTTCAGAGAAAATGCCCTTTTGCTTGTCCCAAAATGTTGCCAAGGAAAATATGTTTTCCAGCATTTTCACTAACTAAATAATGCAACTACTCTCTGCATGCTGGAGCATATATATACACAGTCAAAAAGAGGGGGAAAAAGGAACCCGGATCGACGGAGAACAGCAGATAAAACCAAAAAAATGGAGTCCCAAAACTCCTTAAGATCATGGGAAAACTTTCAATTTCTATAGGGTACCAAAGGGTCTTAGATTCAGGTCTTTTTCTTATACCTTCAGCCTTGTGCTCCTCCTCGCTTTGTCCCACGAGTTATCTCAGAGGTCGAGACGTATGTGATTAAATTAGATGACAAGATCCTTGAGACCATCAAGATTCTGTAATATTCCATTTGAAGGAAGGTGCCCCGCTTTTAGGTCAGCATTTAGGGCAGCTGCCCCATTTTCTGGAGTTTGTCGTGTAAGATGTCCAGTAGTAACTGAGCTGCGAGACCCTCCAAAGTAGGTAGAATATGGGAAGTACTCGGCACAACGTTCCTTCCATCCTGCAATATTAGGCTTGTTACAAACTAGAGTTAACAGAGGGGATCATCTTTTGTTCTCGTTTAAAGAAATGAGAACGAGGGCCGTGTTTGTAGATTTCACAAACTCGGTGGGACCAGTTGGAAAGTTGTACAAAACAATATGGGAGTTGAACAAAATCATTTCTTTTCTTGAAAAGGAATGGAGCTTTTCAACAATAAGATATTAGACTGAAGTGTTACTCACTTTGTCTTTCAATCAAGTTCTCACTTTCCTTTTAAAGATACTCTTAGATCAAATTTGAACTTCCATATTAGTTACTACTCCCTCCGTCTTGATGGATTCTTTACAAATACTATTCACATAATCAAACAATTTTTTCTTTCTTTACTTATTTTCATCCACCATTTAAAAAAATAATATAGTCATGTATTGTCACCTCTTGTTTTATACTCTTGTTTTATACTCCGTAAATCTTTTGATGTAATTTTAAAATATAAAAATTTTATTATTATTCTACCCCAATGTTTAAATAAAATGATTTGAAAATAACATCATTCGAGCATCTTAAACCGCATTGTAAAGAAATCAATGGGACGGAGGGAGTATTGGATATAAGAGAAGACAACATGATGATGTATGAACAGTATGATGCAGAAAAGGATTTACTCAATGCCGCATCACGATCATCCAAATTTGTATCTAGACATTTGTGCACAGCAATGCAGTCCTTGAGCATCCAGCTTCTTGATGACCTGTGTGCTCCATTTCTACTTTGGGAAGTGGACGATATGAAAATTATTGGGATGAGGTTTAACCATCGTATAAATAAAACGAATGTCAGTAGCTCTTACATTGAAATTGGGCCCATTGCAGAATCTTCAATTAATTTAACTGCATCTGCCTTCTTGTTTGGCTCAAGAACATGCAGCGACTCTGCTACAGCAGTCCTATGAATCAATGAATCTGTAAAGAACCAAAACCATCAAATTGTCATTTTATGATAACTTAAAGGGCTAAAAGTAATGACACGCAACTGAGCTACAATGCACACACATGTGCACGCTAGTCTCGCTTGTAGTGGGCAGATTTGCACAAGTATTGCTAACAATCGTAACATGAATACGACAAATCCACTTAAGTCCCACTACAGTAGGGTCTAGAGAGGCGTGTGAATGCAAACCTTAAACCTACTTGGAAGTAGAGAGACCATTTCTAAGTGAGTACCAGATAAAAAACAAAAGCACATGAAACTTTTGGAAATTCATTTTTTGGGACAAAGAGTTACCATACATCCTTGTTTTTGCATTTAGTTAGTGTTCCATAATTTTAGATTTGACAATAAATTTCTTGTAAATGATCCCGATATAGTTGCAATTAAGGTGGTGATGATGATGAGAGAGTATCAGACCTAGCAAAAGAGTAGTTACCTTTATGTTTTTCAAGGAATGTTCTGTTTGCATCAATTAGAGTCTTCCCTTGCAGCTGGCTGCAAAAAATCATGGGGGATACATAGCCGAGGATGAGCAGATAAAAAAAATAGAGAGTGATAGACCACACATGGTTACACATTTTTCATATAAATTGAAATATGGAGGGTGGAGGAATCACTCTATGCAGCAGTAAGACAAAAATAGAGAAACACTTGTTAGCCGAAACAATGACTCGCTCCATCCTAAAATAAATTTTACACTTCCAGGTTGTCCCGAAATAAAGTTTACATTTCCTTACTTTCCTACTTGAACTGTCTTAACTTATTCTGCATTTCTCATTTATGGTTTTATTTATTTAGTGAAATTCCTCGTGTACTGGTCAAA
Organism: Cuscuta campestris; assembly: GCA_900332095.2. Classification (NCBI taxonomy): domain Eukaryota; kingdom Viridiplantae; phylum Streptophyta; class Magnoliopsida; order Solanales; family Convolvulaceae; genus Cuscuta; species Cuscuta campestris. The sequence goes on from OOIL02003368.1 coordinate 2,379,064, forward strand.
CCAAAAAATATTAGAATGTTGATGTCTCTGTGTCTCCTAGTTTCCTCAACAATCTGTCAAGCCAAGAAGGTGGGGGAACGGGGAAGCGTGAGTGACCTAGTATAAATTTTCAGCTCTGAACTACTCCCTCCATCCTTAAATAATCTTACAATTTCAATTTATTTACATATTGGTGTAATTGTTATATATATATATATATATATATATATATATATATATATATACACACACACACACACTACATCAAAACTTCTACAACACAAGAGGCGACATGACTATATTATTTTATCAAATTATTAATGAAAAATGTTAAGAAAAAGAATATAATTTGAAAATGGGAATAGTAAAAGAGAATACTGTTTAAAAAAAGTGACGGAGGGATTAATATTTTTGGGCTAAAAGTCTAAAACGACAGAGTATCACTTTGCAAAAGGTTTCCGAATTGCTCAATTTCCACAAGCGATAAATTTTTAGCCCAGCACTCTTACCCCATCTCGAACACTATGTTTGGTTCAAGGAATTTGAAAGGAAAAGAAAAGAAAATGATTTTGAAGGAAAATGGGAGGATTTTGGTTTTCCATCTACTTAGTACATTTTGCCTTCTCATTTTCTTTTCCTTACACTTTTCCTTTCTTTTCCTCTTTAATCAAACAAGAAAAACTGCTTTCTACTTCATTTTCTTTTCTTTTCCCTTTCAAATTCCTTGAACCAAACACTGTAAATGTTTTTCCCACTTCCCTTTTATTTTCCATCCCAAAAAGTTTTTCCCTTTCCTTTTTAAGCAAAAAAATGTGTGGTTGCCATTGATTTTTTTCTTAACAAATCTCAACAACATGATTTCGCCTCCTTGATTCTCATGTGAAAACAAAATGGGAAGAGCAATTGTGTGCTGCATTAATTCCAATCAAATATCTAGTACGTAAATATAGCAATAAGCTTTCACTAAAGAATTTAAACTCAGTGCAAAAGATGAGAGAACCTAAAGGTTAGTCGCTCTGCTTCCAAGACCTCACATACAAGTTTCTCAGCATCAGTAACTGGAATTGACAAAGACCCTGCCTTATGGAAGAATTTTATCTACAAGAAATAACACTGTCACAATTACTGCCACAAAATAGAACAATATGCAACTTGTTGAAATAGAAACAATTTACCAGGCAACGATGTGAATCAGGACTATCAGCATCCAACCGTACTAGATGTTTTACAGCCTGCACAACCAAATGATTAGCCAATTAACTTATTGACAGGAGGGATCTACAATTCTTCATATGATTGATCCAAGAAAAATGATTAGACAAAGACTACATTTGTGGTCACACTTAAATATACAAATATTATTGAAAGTTTAATATGTAAGAAACTAGAAATGAATCTTCCACCTAAAGAGGTAAGTGATGAGTTGAATAACAAATGATCAACAAATATATAAAAACATGAAGCAAACGGGAATTATAAAATATGAAAGTAAACCTACCTGCAAAGCAAGCAAAATTTTCTGTTTCCTTATGTTTACTTCATATGAAAGCAAATGTGTTTCCAACGAATCGGGAGAATGTTTTTGCAGAAGCTTCAAGTACTTTGTTGCTTCCACCAGAGGATCCTCAACCTGCACACAGCAAAGGCTCCAAGGTGTCAAAGATCTCATCCAGCAAAGAATAAAGATGAAGATGCGATAATCCAATTATAAGCAAATTGGTTTAAACAAAAAACAATGACACAATAGCCCACCTGCAACAATTGGTCTCCATTTGGATCAGGATCAACTGCTTTCACCTGACGTTTTCCTAACTTAGATACACCTGATGCACAAGATTCCTCGCTTTTCACCTCTGCCTCCTAAAAGCATTAAAAGTGATTAATTGGAAACTACTTAATGGTGTCAAAACTAATAGGGAGCCAACGTAATTACTTTCTTAGCTCGGGCTTCGGCTTTCCTTTGTTTTTGTCTTAATTTTTTTTTCTGAGCTGATGGGAGCTTTGACATTTCATTATCCTCTTCATATGCTGACTTTGAAGGAGAATCATACAGCCTCAAGTAGCATCTGAGCAAATATTAAAAAAAATTGCATTTTAGGAAAAGAATTTCAAAGACAGAATTGCAATAACAATAAACCCAGTGTATTCCACAACCACGAAGACGGAATTATTATATCTAAAAGCAGAATAATTAATTTCATACAACAGAAAGCTGGTAAAACACTATATTCACATCAAATGCTCAGACTACAAAGCAAAACAAAAGCATCTACCTTATGGCACCTGCAGCGGCTTTACGAAAATAAGCATATGAATGGAGCCTGTCTTGAAGCTTCAGCATTTCCACATATGTTCTAAGTGTCATTTTTCTTAAGCAATATGAATGGAAATCAAATTGGTCCTCAGTGATATCAGAATAATGTTTTTCCACAGCTAAGAATTTCTTCAAAGCTCGCCCAAGATCCCCTTGCCGCAGATAGCTTTCCCCAGATGCTATTTCATACCTTGAAAAAGTTTGAAACACAGTAGCTGTGAGACTGAAACAAAATTACATAACAGGAGACCCAGTTTGTATGGCTTTGTGTGTGTGTGTGTGTTATAGGAGCCGGGGGAACACATGGCTATAACATTTCAATTGCCCATTATTCATTTTTAGACATATTATGTTTATAAAGTTATAGACTAAGCCCTGCAAAGCCTCTCGCTCTAAAACTATTCTGAATACTTCATCCAAACTGAACATAACAAAATTTGTGATCGCATTTCAAGAAAATTAGAGCATACCACATGCACTGCATATCATAAAGATTATTATGCTGATCCCCATCTTTTGTGAACAATACTGCTGTCTTTTCAGCGAAAGCAACCTTCAAATAAATTCACAGAGAGAAAGCATATTCAATCACAGGAATAACACTAATGTCAGATTACAGTATTACACATGGAAGTTCTGCAGCTGGGATAAATATATTCTTAAATGTAATAACCTGATCAGCCTGCAACATACGCTTCACACATTCACTATTAAGATAACGATCTGCAAGATCCATACACCTAGCTTCATCAGCCAATGCAGCTGCTGCTGGAATGTCACCAGCATGCTTTAATATGCGGCTCTGAAGAGAAAACAGCATAGATATAATGAGGAACTCCTGAACTAGAAGCTGGAAAGTAGAGAGTTGTAGCCTTAAAATATTTAATATTTAAAGCATTTTTTGCCAAAAATGAGTTCTAAGCACAACTTTGGACAAAGTTTTGCTTCTCCAAGTTATGTTAATGCAGTGAGAATATCCCTTAACCGCATTCAAATAGTGTTATATGATAAAAAACAATCTAAAGCACAAGATCAATTTAGAATCAGTTTCATGATGAAATGTGATCTATAAACAAAAGCAATAGTGAAACATTTACATTTAATGCAACATTAAGTCCAAGTATGCATCCCATTACGAAACAAAGTACACTCACGCAAAAAGAAACTACTGTAGGAGAAATAGCAGGAGAAAAATCATATGAACTACATGGGGTAAACATACCTTGACCAAGTATAAATCAATTACAGTTGGAGTGTGTTCAATGGCCTCATCAATCTTTGACAGAGCGGCATCATACTCACCGCGTCTATCATAATGCTGCAACATCAGATTTTCTTTAAGAATTTCAGTTAGGGTGGGGGTGGGGCACAACAAAAGGAATGAAGCCCAAATACAACAGACATTAATTTTTTTTGAAGGCTACAAGTCCTACAACAGACATTACTAGTAAGATTAAAATAGTAGCAAACCTGAGCCAGATAAAATAAAGTCCACATAAGTGTTGAAGGGGGTTCTTTATCCTCACTGTGCACCAATCAGAATTTAAGACAAAATTGCATTACTGTGAGTTTTAATGCAATAAATTTTACACTAAAACTGAAGCATGCCAGATACATCGCTACAGAGCCACTTTATTGGGAAATTTACAGTGCCTTGATATGTTATGATACCATATTACCACTAGGGGGTATCCTCAATCCTATATCTAGAGCCATGTCAAGAGGGATGCCATTAGGTAATATTCAAATTTGTCGAGCATTGGTAGATAAAAAGAGTTATTGCACTTTGGCAATTCGGAGTCAGTACACAAAGTTTTAAGGTCATTTTGTCAAACTTTCTCCTTTTATAGGTTTTAAGTTTATTGCCATGATAAATTCCTCGTGCTTAATACGGAGTAAATAAATAAATCATTGCAAGAATAATGTCACTATGTGGTATTTCAAATAAAATATAGAGGAAGTGACGAACCCCACATCTTACGACAAAAGAAAAAAACTTCGCATATTTCATCGTGGGTGCATTGTTTAAATAAAGGTGCACTACCTCCCAGGATAAGAACCATTTGTCCTGACCGAGTGCTCCAACTTCAGAACAAGTTGTTCTAGAATCTCTGCCTGCAAAAAAAAATTAAAAGAATAAGAGAAGTTGAATAAGATCATAGTAACTGTGCATATACGAACAAGCTATAAGATCTTTACAGACCTTTTCTGGGTGATCATAAAGAGGGGAGAGATCAGAAAACAATGAAGGAACTCCCTAGACATGCATTAAGAAAATTCAAGTAAGTTTCACTGAGGGACTGATCAAAACTCCAATGAATCATTAAACAAGATACTGAAATCATTGCCTACTTTAGTCAGGAGGGGTCTAATATAGTTCCCTGCTGCATCCAGGAATTTTTCTCCCGTCAGAAAATCAAGAGGAATTCTCTGCAAATAGGAAAATATCACAATTATTTACTGAATTATAAAACTCTAGTAAGTGACTAAGTGGTCAATTCTACTTAAACAAAGGGGTTATATTTTACACATATATGTGTGAAACAAACTCTGGCATGTTCTGTTACACCTCTCAAATAGAAAGTGATGAAACTGATATGTAATCAACCTTGTCAAATGACAATCAGATGTTTTACAATGTAAATGTTAGAAAGTTACTAACTTCAAATGTTAGTCCAAAGACTTATCAATCATTATACATGTATAAGCTATTATATCAGTCATTCAAAATAATAGAACTTGGTAAGCATATCAAGAGACATGAGAAGAAATATTATAAGGCAGCAATGAGGTGTCCAGAAACGCAAGCCCAACCTTTACTGCAGATGATCTATGATACTGTTGTGCAAGGGATTCATAAAGAGCTGCTAAACGATCAATTTCATCAGAAGAATATTTGGCATCTTCAGAGTAAAGTCCAAGACACCTTTGTAACCCCTCATAGTATCTAACAGCAAAACCACTATTAGACATATACTTAACAATCTCAAATGCAAATGCCATATTGTGTTTAATGAAACCTACTCCCCCCTTCCCCTGCACACCAAACAGACATCATGGAGCACAGGATGATTTTTTTACTAACAAATCAAGGACTAGCACTTCATTATAAACTGGTGATATGGTCCTTTCCAATTGAAAACATAGTAGAAATGGCTTGCAAAATATTAAAATGTAGGTGGCCATATAGTTTCCCATAAAAGACGCTAACCCATTTTGCAGTGTTTTGCAGTGGGGCTTGACATGATTTGTGTATATCAGTATAACCATAAGCTATATACTGTAATAATTAAGACATTAACAATGCAGTGCTTCAGAGAGAAGAAAACACCAATTGCAAACAGCAATAACATGGTATTCGATATACCTATAATTATCAGGGTTCATAGATAGCAACATCGTGTACAATTTTTCTCCTTCTTCGAATTGGCGAAGCTTCAAAAGAAGGTGACCTTCTTGTTCTTTGTACCCCAGTTTATCAACCTAAGGGGCATTCGTTGCATCAGGAACACTCAAAAGTATAATGGCTGAACGTACCACCAAAACTGAAATTTTATTTACATGTATCCAATAATTTCAGATAAAAACTTACGATTTTAGGTTCTTTCTTGTGCAATTCTTCAAGAGCTCTATCAAAAGATCCACTTTCCTCTAATAAAGAGATCTAGCCGAAAATGTTGCATCCACATCAAATTATTGGTAAAAGCATCAATTGAACATATAATTAAAAGTCAACACATTCATACCTAGGCAGACTAGCAGGTAACTGAAACAGCTGTAATTAAACTCTCATAGTTCAACATATGAGCCTAACCAACCATAAGACTAAAAGCTAAACACTCGTATGAATTTGAAAATAAAGACACTCCCTCCATCTCAAAATGTTGTGGATGAGATTTATTAAGAAATGAAAAAAAAAAACAATATCAACAACACAATCATGCCCTTAAAAGTAATTGTAAACTTCATTTTGAGCTAGAGGTAATATACAGTTGAATCAACTAGATTCACTACATCTGGTACAGACTTTGAACAATATATCAAATAACCAAACAAATTCTCTAAGTTTTCATGAAAGGAAAAAAACATCAACTGACCCAAAACAAAGCTTAGTTATTGACAAGAGTGGAGAAACTTTGTAACTCAAAATATTACCTTATATAAAAGCATCTCCCCATGCTCACGGCATTCATTTTCTGGAGGGTAATCATCCTCTAGAGTCCCTTCATACGCCTCAAGGATATCAACAGCTTTTGATGCACTGGAAAAAATTGAAGAAAAAAAAAACAAAATATTTTAATGGACTGGCTTCACCAAATATAGTCCAATTCATTCTCGTGAACAGAATCACAGGTGATGTTCCATCTTCTCATCTTACTAAATAGAAAAAGAACTAAGCACATCGTTGTACAATGTATAATCTTCCTATAGAGAAATTATATATATTACTTCCTCTGATTCTTTTTTACTTGACCCATTCACAGGTGACCAATTTTCAAATAAATTCAATTGAGAATGACTTCCATCGTAAACCGAAATGGGCAGAGAAAAAGAAAAGGAGGGAGTATAGCGATCAAAAGTAAAGTAAATGTGTATATAATCGGAAAGAATGAGTAATTCAATGTAACCAACAGACTAAACTTATTCCAGAATAGTGAAACTCTGGAATTTGAAATGGCACCCTAACCAAGTGAAAGGAAGCACATGAAGCGCGGGAATCATATGAAGCATGTAAAATGGAACCCCAACAGATCACAGGGAAATCATACTTTGAATTTAAATGTTGTGCTACAGCAAAGCCAATCCAATTCATGCGGTGATTTGGCTTCAATGTCAGCAGTTGTAGTCTTGTTTCAACAAAACCGGTCAAGTCACGCATTTGTGCCTGTGGAAATCAATAGGATAAAGTTAACTCGAACAACAACAATAATATATGGTGGTACTTGAAAACCTGATTAGATTTACATCATGAAAACAGAGAATAATGGTAATAAACAAATGAACATAATGTATAGTAATATTAATAAAATGTGCATGACGAAGATTGTTGAGGCATAGAAACCCAAATGTTATTTCCTTATAAGAATCTAAGTGAATGATAGGCATGAAAAGAAGAAAAAGGTATAATAATCATAAAAAGAGATGTTTGTGAGAAAATTGATTTGCAAACATTATTTTTAACTTAATAAAAAACAACAAACAGCTCTGGAAATAAAATAAAGAAAGTAAATTAAAGTTCAATAGTGGGACTTGAGTATTAAAAAGATCATGCACAGTATTATAAGCATGTGACAATAAGCCAATAACTATGCATATAACCAAACTCTATCACATCAACACTATTTTCATAGACATAATGTTAACAATGTAACAACCGAACAACTCAAAAACAAAAAATCGCTATCTCCCACAAATTTGACTTTCTTTGTTTGTTTCCACTTTATCCAGTCCTTGTGCATCAAACAGTCGAGATCTCAACAGTCCTAAAAGATGAATTTATAACTTTAAAATACTCATCACACTTGATATACTTTCTATGATTGGAAGTTATAGCATTATTCTGTCTCCAAGCATAATTGGCCTCTTTGACATATTTAGTGATCTATGGCATTTAGGCAAACTCAAGGGAAAAAATAAGGACTTTAACGGTGAAAGTTTTTACCTGTAACAGAGACAAGTCCCGTAATATCTCAATGTTGTCAGGGTCAATTCTAAGTGCATTTCTATAGCACTTTATTGCTTCCCTGTATTCTCTGTCTGACCTGTATAGAAGACCATAAACGTGCCAGCAAACATGACTCTTAAGATCATTCTGCAAAGCGAGAAGAGCAGTTAATCATGCCATTCATACTTCATAAGCAATAGGACATTAGGGCAGGTATATTTCCAAGAAGTAATACTGAAGAATTGAAGTATACCTTCAATCCTATCCGAACAAGGTCATATGCTTCTGATTTGCGGCCCATACAATTTAATGTCAACCCTTTCATCGCAAGAGTTTCTGGTGGCCATGCAGAAGTTGGGAATATTAAAATAAACAACAAATAAAATGCAGGAAATGACATCATGACTCCAATTAAGGCTAAACTGGATGAGATTTTTAAAGTAAAATTCACACTGCCAGGAATTTGTCAAAGAATGCTAAATGATCAAAATCCAATACTTCACAAAGAGTAGATATTTACCAGCATAAAATCTACAACGTATAAAATACTTATCAATAATAACATTCGAAATACCTCCATGATTAGGAAACTTCTTAAGTATAGCCTCGGCAGCTTTTAACCCTTTCTTATATTGTTTTGTCTCATATGATTTCTGCATAGCAAATGGAATACATTCAGCAAAATGTTATGTAAATCAATGTATAGGTAGCAAGTGCAATGCAATGAAAAATTCAAATACAAAAAAAGACCTCCAACATTGATAAGCATAATGCTTACAATATCAACCCCTTGATGACATTACTTTAGAATTCATGAGGCATCAAGGTAAAAGAAATCTTCCATTAGGTGGACTACATTTAAAAGGTACAGATCTCTTGTGACAAGTCGAACAACCAGATAGCACGTGTTTGCTCAGAAGTCAAACATATCCAATCTACTATAAAGTTAATAACGCTGACCCCAAGTTACTTGAGATAAGGCTGTGTTGTTGAATACAGTGATACAGACTCCCTCAGTAGCAGTACCGTAATAAAGTTTCCACTTTTCGTATTGGGCATCCCAAAATAAACTATATACTTCCTTACTTTCCTATGTGGCTCACAATATTTCTCTCTCCTAAACAAATTTCAACCACACTTTTTATTTTTCTACACTTCTCTTAAACTCCATGAAATTAAAGTGTCAGTTTTACCACAAGACGGTGGAAGTATTATACTATTAGTTTCTAAAAAATGATGCTTTCACTTATGGTCACGATTAAAATGTTTTTACAAAAAATCAACTATAATCTCACAATGAGACCATCTTGCATGCGTTTAGTGTTCCTGATTGAAAATTACAGCGTCATGAACTGCTGCTGATCAATTCTTTTTTTTACACGTAACTTGAATGTGAAAGTTCAATCGTTAATCAAACACATACATAGCAGAAGCACCAGCTGGGTAAAACCAATCAGAACAACAACTGAAGAATGCTACCTCTCTAGAATATGTACAGCGAAAATAATGTGAAAGTCTAACCCCTTTTTTTAATAAGTCTGTCCACTACACTACTGCTCCAAATGGAATAGTAATCTCATTACAGCCATTCTAACATTTTAAACACACACTGAAAGGCATTAACTATGTCACTGAAAATGCTACGCTTCTTCTCACTGGCAGCTGATGCTCCTCCAATCAAAAAAAAAATTGATTTTTTTCACACATGCACACAAAAAATCAACCAGCCAATTGAAATTCAACCCGCTCATGCTCAAACTACGACAAAGAAGCATATGAGTAAACCACGGAAGGTGGACTGATCAGAGCAATCATAAGCATGAAATCTAGGGTTACTGTCTCGATTAAACTACGCAACAAATCCGAACGAGCAACAACAACAAAAAACGCGAATCTCCGGGACGAAGACGGAGAGTATTGAGGAAATAAAAACTCACAACGACGGCTTTGAAGAGGTTGGCCTCTTTGGGAGGAAGCGAAGCGCCCATTGTCGGAGGTTGCAGAGCAGGGAGCAGAGCGGAAGACGGGGGGAATGGCGAAATACAAAGAGATGGAAGATGAGAAACAGTGTGTGTGTATAGGGAGACTATACGATGAAGAAGACGGAGGCCGCGGAAATCTAATCTGCAGCAACCCTACGGAGAGGCGTTTAGGCGACAACTGTGAGAGAAGAAGAAGCTCCCAAAGTGATTGTCTTCTTTGGGTAAAACCGGTAAAACCTCATGTACGCCCTCTGTACTGTTTAGGAGGGTTTACCTTTCAAAAATAGAGTTGGATATTGAAAACAATAGAAAAAGTTGTACTCCCACCGTCCCCCAGTTTTTGTCTACTTTTGACTTTTGAAACTGTTCATTTAAGCACTTTGACTCATCATATTCTGCCTAAATATAGTCATGTGTGATCTTGTTTGATTTGTCTTAACATATAGATTATTAATATATAATTTCTATAATTTTTTAATATACAAATTACAAGATAAAATGGATTAAAGAAGTGCATTGGATGGTGTGCAAAAATGAAAGTGAACAAAAACTAGGGGACGGAGGGAGTAAAAATTAGAGGAGTTGAAGAAAAGTAAAAAATGATGAAACAAAAAATTTATTTTATTTATTTTATATTTTGATTAAATAAATTATATTCTATTTTTTAAATAATTTATCTCTTTTTATTTTATTCGATGCCATTATATTTAGTCTCAAACTATACTAGTAACTTTTGTATGAATCGTGCTCTTATATTCCTTACTTTTTAAAATTAATATCAATTAAATGAATTTTTGTTTCCAATTTTGTATGTCACTAATTTGTGTGATAAAAATAATGGGAAAAACTAAAGTAAAAGTGAGACGTAAAAATATATCAAAATATAAATTTCATGTTTTTATTCTCAAAATAAGAGTGAAAATGCATATACAATGGTAATCATGCATATATATAATACCAAAAAGTATTGTGAAATGTCTATATATAGTGTCATATTATCACAGTGCAAACTCTTATTTTGAAAATAAAAAATATTGAACACTTATTTTGGTATATTCTCTACATTTTGATAGATTTTATGTGTTTTAATGTAACAAATGCAACTCATGTGATTTAAGGGGAAAATGATATTATATCACTAAAAAATATTTTTCACCATTTTAAAATTAAAATTGCATTTTTCATTTTGGATATTTCAAAATTAAATTCAGACTTGCATATTTGATTTATCTAATACTACTAAAAATAGTACTGAGAACAATTTTTCCACTTATTTCACCTACTTTTTTCTACAAACCTCTATTACTTCCACTTTTATGTATAAAGTCAAATTGTGACTTTGTTATTTGGACAGGAAGAATATATACCACCATAAAGAATTTATTAAAGCAAAAAATTTTATTAATAAAAAAGGTAAGCCACAATGGAATATAATGGGAGAACTCCCAAGAGGCAATACGCCACAATACAATAAAAGGGTAGTAATAAGGAGTATAATGGAAAGGGAAGTGAGTGAATGCCAAAAATCTAGAGACCATTCCCCTATAAATCCATGGCGGAAGTCTTCGTAATCAAAAACATGGAAGGGCGATAATTTGTTTGGTCACAAAATCAGTGTTGTAATTCCCTTTCGTTACCATCTACTAATAATCTTATTCTGTTGTGATTGTTGTAACAACATAATGAGATTCATCCAAACCAAATAGAGCATTTTGGCTGTGGTGTAGGAACTTTGAGCAGAGAAATGCTTGGAGTTCTAATCTCGGGGTGAGCATCCACTAATTTCTCTGATTAGTTGGCTGCAGTTATGAACTTTGTTTGATTATGAAGTCTTCTTCCAAACACAGGATAAGGGAATCCCGACTATAAACTCATCAAACTCCTACGTTTGAGCAATACCAATGAGTTGATCTTCTAACTATAGGCCAACACAAAGAAATGAATTAGCTATTTCATGTTACAGAACACATAATGAAATTCCAAAAGGTAAAGATAAATTTAAAAAAAATAAACAATCACGATCCAACTACCTTTCCGTCCAGAAGCCCAAATCACCGTCACATTCAGCCATCAGAAGCAGACCTATCCTCACCACCATGTTCAGCCATCATCGAAAGATGTACTGTCTGTCTAGAAGCCCGTGTCGCTGCTGCTTTCCATCATTGTCTAAACTCTGAAGCAGATGTCAAACCTTTCCGTCTTTTAATAGCCATATTTGTTCTTGTCGAACCTAGCCAGGGTATAAACCCTAGGCAGGCACCTTATTTTTTCCCGATCTCCCTCCACAGTTGTAGATTACATGCACAATTAGGCTTCTTTTGATTCTTCTTTGATTGGGCCGAAGAGCTTCTTCCGGTTCTTCTTGAAGGAGAGGGGAACAGTGAGTTTAGAGATAAGAAGAATTGAAGATGATCGTGGAGAGATGTGGATCTACAGTAATGGATACAATCGTGGGCAGGTAGGCAATTGTTCCATGCAAAAAATCTACTTTGCCCTTGAAGTGCGAAAGATTTGAGCGAGAAGATTTTTTTGCTACTGTTGTATATAGAGGAATAGAGGGACGAAAATTGCCAAATTGATTATCAATACTAATGGCATGCTTCTAATTTATTTTCACCACCTTAAACATTAAACTAATAAAATTGCATGAAGCACATGAATCCTAAAGAAATCATAGGTATTGATATATGTCGGCATATGCAAAAGTTATAGAACAGAGGTATTAACATTTACATTTATGAAAAGTTTGTTGTGCGTTCAAAATTGTAAGAAAAACAAAGCTAAGATTGCTTTTTTTAAAGACTTAACTCACTAAAAATCTCGTAGTTTCTTAAGGATTTATGTAATGTAGTTATAGAAGAGATTAGTTATAAGTGACTTTGAACACAATGCCTGCATCATTTGAGGGACTAGAGGTATTCTAACAAATGTTTCCTATGCTTTTTTTTAAGGAATTTTGTATTCTTTTAAAACTGCATGTTCTGCTAATGTGACAAACACGCACCTCATTACAATTGAGCGGGAACGGTTGCAGATTATTTTCATAGTCCAGTCCGCGATTGTTTCGATTCTCGGATGGGATCTCTGGCGAAGGTTTTCTTACTTTTCTATCAATAGAAGTTACTCCATAGTTTTCTTTCCCTTTTCTTAATGTTTTGTCATCAAACCCTAAATTCCTTAATTATTTCAATTGGGAATAATATAATTTTCTACCTCATACAAACAGATGACTGCCGATGATACATTGAAGCCGGAAAAGAACACAGGCCAAGAAGATAAAGGTATGACGGGTATTATCCTTCGTGCATATAGATTTTAGGCTAACCTTTTTCCGGATTTAATCTGGTAATTCTGTTGATTCAAATGCTATTGAATCAGACTCGACTACCCAATCTGAAGGGGAATCCGAGGAGCAAGACTTTATCATAGATCTAGAAAACCAAGGTTTCCTTAAATATTCTTGCGTTTTGTTTCCCATCTTGTAATATACGGTACACATTATGCAATCTGATGGTTTTGTTTTGGCTAATTGTTTTATAATTTCTATATTTTCAGTCCAGCCTTTCTGGGAATCTCCTAATCTCCGGGACACAGCTAGAGAAGTATGCGGTATTCTCTTTCAGAAACAATAGTGGCATCTGAAAATGGTCTTGTTCATATTAATTTCCTTTGACATCTTTTAACATAAAAAGTATGCACACCAATCAATCTCATCTCACTACTCTATATGATGCTACTGCAGTGGTTATGTGTACGATTATGGGTGCAGAAAGGGCCTGATGAACAAGTTGCTTTGCTGGAAGATGTGCTTCAATGGTAAACCCAATTGTTTCTTTTTCTTGACTTTTATCTGAATGAGTATTTTGGTTTTTGTTCCTAATCCATGATTATTTATGTTTCAAAAACCAGTGATAAGTCTGAGGTCCAATCCATGCACGAATACAGTAGTCCATTTGAATTTTATGCTCTAGTGAATGAAAAAGAAACAGCTAAATTGTTTGGTTAGTTTCCTTCTCTACTACGGCCCTTTCTCTATTCCCCCTTAGGAAAAAAGAACCCTTTTATGTTTATTTCTTTTGTTTTTCTCTTTTCCTCAGCTTCAGGTATTGTCTGTTCTCTAAGATCTGGTTATCCACAACGAGTTAGGGAAGAGCGAAAGAAAATCAGAAGAAATGAAATTAAAAGGAAAGTCGATGCTAGACAAAAAACAAAGAAACAAAAAGTCAGCCCGGGTATGCCTCACTCCTTCAATTATGTGTTCCTTAATCTTTATGCTTTCCCCCGCCCAGGTTATTCAATGTTTTTTCGACTTCATCGTGTTCAGCTAGCTTGTATGTTGTGGAACTGGCATGTGTGTGTGTGTGTTGAGGGCCGGGGGTGGTTTGTTGTGTTTGGAGAAAGGTGAAGGGTATTCAGGGTTTAGACATGCTTCAGTGTGGTTTATCTATCACTGGTTGTTAATTGATGCTTTTCTTGGACTTGTATATTCTTTCAGAGGCTAATTGCAGAGAGGCTTCTAAACCTGCTTATAGCAAATATGAGCCCTACCCTCTTCTCGACGACGTGTATAGAAGTGTATGTGTTATTGCTTTGAGTTTGTCAGCCTAAATAGTTATGACCTGATACCTCTATGTAAATAGATATTGCACTATTTTCACGTTCATTTCTTTCATTGTACTGCTAGACATGTTTTCAAAACTTAAAATTACTGAATGCTACATTACACTGTTGTACATCATGCAACTGCAGTGGTATCAGGTAGAAATAAAAACAAAGAAACAGCGAGATGAACAGATAGCTTTTCTGCTGGATGAGCTCAACCTTAAATGGTAAACAAAAGCAGTTGCTGGCCTGACTTCTATTAGATCATATGTTTGTGCTGTTCACTAATTCACTAGTACTATATGTTTTCTTGCTACAGTGACAAGTTTGAAGTGCGCTCCTTCCATGAGTTCATTGGTCTGTCAACATTTAATGCTTATTTGACTGCAGAAGAAGCACATAAGTTATCTAGTAGTTATCCTTCATATGTCTGGCTCTTTATTTATTTTCTATTGGAGGAAAATAACTCATGGATAGAGGCTGGTAATTGTTTATTTTCTTCATTTCTTCCCAGAGCTGAAGATGGTTCGCCTTGTCGAGCTAGGATATCCTAAGCGACCTAATAGGAAAATCAATGCACAGCAGAATTTTAAAGAACAAACACAGAGCTTAGGTTTGCCTCAATTTCTCTACAACTCTGCTGGGCTTTGGTGTTATTATCTTGGGTGAGAATTTGTTCGGAGCTAATTTTCTATCTTTT
Source organism: Cuscuta campestris (assembly GCA_900332095.2). NCBI lineage: Eukaryota > Viridiplantae > Streptophyta > Magnoliopsida > Solanales > Convolvulaceae > Cuscuta > Cuscuta campestris. Next base: position 2,394,306 of record OOIL02003368.1, read on the forward strand.
TTTATGCTTGTGGCAGGTAGCAGGCTCTCAGAGGCAAGAAAGAACAAAGAAAAATGGAGATTTGATGAAGGTATTTTTGCTTAACCTTGAACTCTCCCTGAAAGTACTAAATTGGTTCATCACAAAATGTCATTTTTGCATCCATTGCTAACTTTTGCTCTATCTCTGCAATAATATGGGTGGGTGGCTGGTTGGCTGGGTGGAACCAATTGTGCCATTTGTGCCCTTAAGGCGATCAATACTCAATATTACCATACAGACGAAAGAGTTTTAGCGGGTACTAAATTTTACTCTAAAAGAGCTCCATTTATTCCCGTGTCGTATTCACGTGCATTGGTGTAAAAATAAATTTTCTATTAAAATCTAGTTAGGAAAAGTATACTCAATGGCGTTGGAAGCCTTCTAATTTCGAAAAGTTTTAATTGAATTCAGTTTAATAGGGCAAAGTAGAGATTTGTTTGACAAAAGGGAATATGAATTGATTTCAGGTTGTAAACACTTCTTAGATAAATTAACTAGTTGGATGATTAAATTAATTAATTAATTAGGCTAGTGATTAGTTCTGTCACAACTATTCCATTAATTTATCCTATCTCTAGGCATAATCAATGTGCTAGAGTTGGTTGACGTAATTATTTTTCTCATTCATAGACAAATGGACATAATAATTTTTCCAAGATTAATTAATAAATTGGCCAGATTAATTAACTAGAATAATAAAACAATTTCTAACAACCTAGCATTTTAATTAATTAAATTCAATATTCCAACTTAATTATTTTTCCTACATGTTCTACAACCCTAATTTCAATTCACATCCCTGATATGTTTAAGAGAACATAATAACAATAAAAAGTATACAATTTAAATAACAGAACATTCCCAAGGAAATATGCAAATATTCCCTGGGAATATGCCCCGCCAACCGTCTATTTTCACATTTGAAATCCGGGGCTGGCCTGGGCGGGCGCCCGGCAGGTTGCCCCAGCACAACTTTGACATTTGACTCCAAATTTTTGCGACAAGTTCCTCATTTTGTGATGAACATTTTTCCCTTCTGAAGCTACGGACGAATTTGAGCACAAGTATTCCGAAAAATTTGTTTTTTTCAAGGTTTTACTCTATTTGAACCAATTTTTGATTGAAAATTCCAAATTTGTTTTGAACACACTTTTTATAAACAAAATGACAACTTTGAGATAATTACAAAAGAAAATAATAATTAATTATTTTAAATTAAATTTATTTATACACAAAACATTTAAATATGAGTAAAATAATAAGTACAAAATGTACTTATCAAATTCCTCACACTTAAACGTTGCTTGCCCTCAAGCAACAAACTGAATAACTAAAAGAATTAGGACAACTTAACACATGAACGAGAAATATTTACACAATCTATTTGTAGGAATAAGATATTGGACAGTCATCAACTTAATTTTCTAAAAAGAAGTTTATACCCATATTGTTAGAAAATAAATCGATTGTCAAACTTGTATTTTTATACAAATTTAATCAATTCAGGTTTGTATGATCAAAATTTAGGGATGTTGGTGTTATCAAAATCATGTTCTGGAAATTTTAAATAATTATTTTCCAGTTACTTAAATATTTTACAAGGTCAAAGAATCTTTAATGATTGAATATTTACTCAAAAGCCTCATCACACGACATAGAACCGCATGCTTTTTGGCACTCACCCAAAATAAGTCTCATCATCTGACATAGAACTAAATGTTTTTTTTTACTTTGAATTTTTGGAACTCGGTCTCACCAAAGTGTGTTGCAAAAAATGTTTTATTTGAAAAAAACTTTTAAAGAAACAATAACTGCTCATATTTTGAAGAATAGCGGAGCAGTATCTTAACATATTTCTAATAAAACAATTAAAAATTAATTGACCTTACAAAATATTTTGTGCAGAATGAATATTTATTGAAAAATTAGAGAACGTTATAATAATTCTACTGCTAAACCAAAATTTGTCAATTTTGTACCAAAAATTTTCAAAAATTTGCACAAAAATCTAAATTTGAAAAAAAGTTTTAAGTTTCCTGATTTTTAGGGTAATAGAATTTTTCTTAGAAAACTGAAATTGATGACTCTATCCTCCTCACGCTTAAACAGAACCGCGCCCTTGTGGTATTAAAGTGATTAGAAATTAGAGTTATGGTGGAAGAACTCATGCAAATACTAAGTTGTCCTCACACTTAAAGATAAACAAAATGCTTATGTAAATAAAAGTAAATTAAAATAAAAATAGTTTACCAATGATGTGTTCAAAACAAACTAAAGTTCTGATCAATCAATCTTGAGTCAAACAAACAAAAGAAAATAAACATATTAGTGCAAGGGAATGACTCACTGCCCACGTCCTCGTTCGCGTCCGTGCCCTTTTTGTGTATCCTAAGTGTCTTATACGCGCTCCTGGGTTTCCTTCCCGAGACTCCTGAAGTGTCCTATACGTGCTGCAGGGTTTCCTTCCCGAGACTCTTGATTGCGCTCAAAGGCGGTCCACCGCTCCTCATAATGCTGGAAGCGTGAATCAATCGATGCCCGGAGATCACCAAAAGAAGCGGTCAGCTCGTCGAACGTAGTAGGCAAGGGACGTGGAACAACGGAGGAAGAGGCTCCATCTGTGGGCATGCTCTCCGGCATGTATGAAGGACTGCACGTGCACGTGCCCTGATCTGGCTGGTATGTAGTGTCGCGTGGTCTCTTCCTGAATCCCATATGAATAAGAGACTCAGTAGTGATGGGCCAAACACTAGACTGCTCTGGAAGAAGGGTCGGGATGACGATATCAGGAACAAGGGCTCGAGCCAACAGAGTGACAGTGGATCCTGCGTGGATGTGATGGCGGTTCCCTGTCGACTGATCAAACACAGGAAACGCCCAACAAAAGAGGAAAGGTCCACAACTGTGTGGCCTTCTAAGCTCCAAAAGAAAATCAAATCGGTGTCGTAAACTCTGTTGGTGTTCTTATGATGCCCAAAATAGCTGCAGTATCCTCCACGCGGGACTCCTCCAATTAGATGAGGGACTATATTTGTTGCTGAAGTCCTGGGTGCTGCGTGAATGAGTTCTCAGAATGCCTTGGCGTCAACATCCAATAGGAATGGTGGGACAAGTTCGGCTCCCAGAGGCGTCACCCTTTGTGTCCACTTAAGTACCATTCCAGCTTAGACAGTCGTTTTGTACACGGTACAGAAATCACTTTTAACACACAAATGCAATTTTTTTTGAAAAGACGGGTTGTCTCCCGTTTAGCGCTTCTTTAACGTCATTAGCTGGAAGCTAGTTTCCTTTTTTAATCCTCCAGAATGTGGAGGTACATTATAGTTCTCTCTCGAGACACATTCTCCCCTTCAAACTTCTTCAGACGATGACCGTTCACCTTGAAATCACTATTCTCCCCCCGCAATTCTACCGTTCCATATGGGTAGACTTTTACAACTTTGAACAGACCAGACCATCGAGACTTCAATTTCCCGGGAAACAACCTCAACCGGGAGTTGTACAGAAGTACATGGTCCTCTTCATGGAACTTCTTGGACTGTTTAATGTGTGCATCGTGATATTTCGTTAAATGGCGCCGTTGCCAGGGATTGGTGCATAATTTAATTTTTCTATTATAAATTTCTATAGTTAGCCTAGTAAAAAATTGGTTAGGTAGATTTTCTGGTATCTTTACATATTTTGGCAAAACTACATGCAAACCCGCTTAACTAGTGAGGGTAGTTTTGCTCCATTTACTGAAAATTCTGAAAGAATTCTCCGACAAAATACTTTGAAAAATTCACCCGGAGAGGATTCTGAGAGAGAAGAAGCGATAGAGGTTGACCAACCCAATATGGAAGAGAATAACGGACGTAGGCGAACTGTGCTCCAAGCCATGAGCCCCGCTCACGTTGAAGAAGACCCTATCGGACTCCCAAGCAGCACTGACGCTCACACATTCGAGATTAAACTTGCCATGATCCAAATGGTCTCGAATAATCAGTTCGGGGGTATGAAAGGGGAAGATCCAAGGGCCCACATGTTATGGTTCTCTTGAACTTGAACTTGTCAGACGCTGAAGATGAACGGAGTGACCTCCGATCATATCAAACTATCGCTCTTTTCTTTCTCACTTCGAGATAGGGCGGCACGATGGTTGAATACGTTCCCAAAGGGCCATTTCAAAACATGGGAAGCACTACACCAAGCCTTCATGCGCGAATATTTCCCACCATCTACCATTGCCAAAATCAAACGGTCAATCCAGAATTTCGCCCAGGATTCGACCGCCCAGGATTCGACCGAATCTTTACGCGAGGCATGGGAAAGGTTCAAGGACTTGAAATCAAATGTCCACCTGCTCTGATTGACGATGATAGCCTGATGTTCCATTTTTATCAAGGACTTATGGTGCCATCAAAGAAAGAACTTGATCACTCTTCAAAGGTTGGTTCTTTCCTAGTATGACACCAGAGGAAAATGTGGAACTGGTGGCGGTTGAATACGTCTGGAAGTGGGCCAAAGCCCAAGCTTGTCCAAAAGATGATGCGCGCATGGTGGTGCGTTTCTTGAAGAAATTATTTGCGAGGTTTGGAGTACCTCAGGTGTTGATAAGTGACAAAGGGACACATTTCAGGAATGACCCCTTGGCCATAACCTTGCAAAAATATGGAGTACAACACAGAGGGGGTGTTGCTTACCATCCCCAGATTTAAGGCCAAGTGGAGAACACAAATAGAGATCTGAAGGCGATCTTGGAGAAGATCGTTGCTAAAACTTGAAAGGATTGGAGTTTCAAGCCTTATGATGCCTTATGGGCCTTCCGAACTGCATACAAAACTCCCATCAGAACTACTCCCTTTCATCTCGTCTACGGGAAATCATGTCATCTGCCCGTCGAGATCGAACATAAAGCACTTTGGACACTCAGAAATGTGTGTCTAGATTCATGAGCAGCAGGAAGGGAGAGATTCTACCAACTGGACAAGTTAGATGAGTGGAGAACGCTGGCTTTCCACAATAATCTGTTTTACAAAGAGCGCGTCAAGAATTATCACGATGCACACATTAAACAGTCCAAGGAGTTCCATGAAGGGACCAGGTACTTCTGTACAACTCCCAGTTGAGGTTGTTTCCCGGGAAATTGAAGTCTTGATGGTCTGGTCCGTTCAAAGTTGTAAAAGTCTACCCATATGGAACGGTAGAATTGCGGGGGGAGAATAGTGATTTCAAGGTGAACGGTCATCGTCTGAAGAAGTTTGAAGGGGAGAATGTGTCCCGAGAGAGAACTATAATGTACCTCCACATTCTGGAGGATTGAAAAAGGAAACTAGCTTCCAGCTAATGACGTTAAAGAAGCGCTAAACGGGAGGCAACCCGTCTTTTCAAAAAAAATTGCATTTGTGTGTTAAAAGTGATTTCTGTACCGTGTACAAAACGACTGTCTAAGCTGGAATGGTACTTAAGTGGACACAAAGGGTGACGCCTCTGGGAGCCGAACTTGTCCCACCATTCCTACTAGGTCAATTTGATGAACGGTTTATTCGGGTGAGCCTAAGAGCACCTAATTGGCAGAATTCTTCCCGATCCCGAATACTCTGAATCAGTCCAGTTACCATTTTTGATGCACTTATGTTGAGAGAAGTGAGAGAAAAGAACAAAAAAAGTGAGTACTTGTCATACCAGATTTGGGGGCAAGTTTAACATGTTTGTTCAATTTTGTGCAGATGGCTGATTTTCCTGCTGGTAGACTAGAGTTACCTTTTGCTACCTGCGAGGCACGTGATCGATATCGGGATTGGGGTAGCAAGAAGGTGTTGACACCGCCTAAGATTTTGGACCATGCAGCATTGGAGAGCATGGGGTACTGGGACGAGGTTGACGACTTTCTCCATGACTCCAAATGGAGGTACTTGCTAGCACTCTGTGCACTGGCTAGCGTCCCATTGACTATGGAGTTTATCTGCTCGCTGAAGTTCAGCGCTTATGGGAGTAGAGTACGAGATGTGGATAGAGTGCATCCCTTAGTACGAATGACATTCACGCTCCTTGGGACTAGGTTTGATATCCCCATCCTTGATTTGGGATACCCACGAGGAGATACGCTCACATAATTTTCTCATGATGCCACGTCGACTCCTATTGGATGTTGACGTCAAGGCATTCTGGGGAACTCATTCGCGCCGCACCCGGGACTTCAGCAACAAATACAGTCCCTCATCTGATTGGAGGAGTCCCGCATGGAGGATACTCATCCACATCCTCTGCTGTAGCTATTTCATGCGTCATAAGAACGCCAACAGAGTTTACGACACCGATTTGATTTTCTTTTGGAGCCTGAAGAGCCACACAGTTGTGGACCTTTCCTCTTTTGTTGGGCGATTCCTGTTTGCTCAGTCGACAAGGAACCGCCATCACATCCACGCAGGATCCATTGTCACTCTGTTGACTCGAGCCCTTGTTCCTAACATCGTCATCCCGACCCTTCTTCCAGAGCAGTCTAGTGTGCGGCCCATCACTACTGAGTCTCTTATTCATATGGGATTCAGGAAGAGACCACGCGACATTACATACCAGCAGATCAGGGCACATGCACGTGCAGTCCTTCATACATGCCGAAGAGCATGCCCATAGATGGAGCCTATTCCTCTGCTGTTCCACGTCCCTTGCATACTACGTTCCACGAGCTGACCGCTGCTTTTGGTGATCTCCGGGCATCGATTGATTCACTCTTCCAGCGTTATGAGGAGCGGTGGACTGCCTTTGAGCGCAATCAGGAGTCTCGCTGGAAGGAAACCCAGGACCATGAGCAGCGCGTAGAGGACACTCTATCACAACATGATACACATATCGCCCAGATCCTAGATTTCATGGAGCAGCAGTATGGAGTTCGTAACTCCACTAGCCAAAAAGGGCAGGGTCGCGGACGAGGACGTGGGCAGTGAGCCATTCCCTTGCACTAATATGTTTCTTTTGTTGTGTTTGTTTGACTCGGGATTGATTGATCGGAACTTCAGTTTGTTTTGAACACATCTTTGGTAAACTATTTTTATTTATTTTTATTTACATAAGCATTTTGTTTATCTTTAAGTGTGAGGACAACATAGTATTTGCATGAGAGTTCTTCCATCATAACTCTAATTTTTGATCACTTTAATACCGCAAGGGCGCGGTTCTCTTTAAGTGTGAGGAGGATAGAGTTATGGTTGAATTACTTTTTAGGAATATAATTTATCTCTATATTTGTAGGAAAATTATATAGTCAGTCATCAATTTCAGTTTTCTAAGAAAAATTCTATTACCCTAAAAATCAGGAAACTTAAAACTTTTTGTCAAACTTAGATTTTTGTGCAAATTTTTGAAAATTTTTGGTACAAAATTGACAAATTTTGGTCTAACAGTAGAATTATTATCACGTTTTCTAATTTTTCAATAAATATTCATTCTGCACAAAATATTTTGTAAGGTCAATTAATTTTTAATTGTTTTATTAGAAATATATTAAGATACTGCTCCGCTAGTCTTCAAAATATGAGCACTTATTGGTGAGACCGAGTTCCGAAAATTCAAAGTAAAAAAAACATTTAGTTCTATGTCAGATGATGAGACTTATTTTGGGTGAGTGCCAAAAAGCATGCGGTTCTATGTCGTGTGATGAGGCTTTTGAGTAAATATTCAATCATTAAAGATTCTTTGACCTTGTAAAATATTTAAGTAACTGGAAAATAATTATTTAAAATTCACAGAACATGATTTTGATAACACCAACATTCCTAAATTTTGATCATACAAACCTGAATTGATTAAATTTGTATAAAAATACGAGTTTGACAATCGATTTATTTTCTAACAATATGGGTATAAACTTCTTTTTAGAAAATTAAGTTGATGACTGTCCAATATCTTATTCCTACAAATAGATTGTGTAAATATTTCTCGTTCATGTGTTAAGTTGTCCTAATTCTTTTAGTTATTCAGTTTGTTGCTTGAGGGCAAGCAACGTTTAAGTGTGAGGAATTTGATAAGTACATTTTGTACTTATTATTTTACTCATATTTAAATGTTTGTGTATAAATAAATTTAATTTAAAATAAAAATAATGATTTTCTTTTGTAAATATCTCAAAGTTGTCATTTTGTTTATAAAAAATGTGTTCAAAACAAATTTGGAATTTTCAATCAAAAACTGATTTAAATAGAGTAAAACCTTAAGGCGATCAATACTCAATATTACCATACAGCTTACACACCAACTTTCACTGTTTAGATCCATCGACATCCTACCGCTATCTTGTTTGGTGGAGTGGGACAACTTTCCATGTGCCACTAGACTGAAGAGTCTCCATTTCTCTATCGCCATTGCCCATCTCCTCTTCAGATGTGGAAGAGCCACATGATTTCTCTTTGGAATTAGAGCAACCAAAAGATGAGAAGTGAAATATGTTAAGTAGTGACTTATTGATAGTTGAGAAAATTAGAAATGAGATATGGGTTAAGAGTGGATTGTGTACCTTCTTGGAAAGCAATCTGTAGATTGTTGTGGTTTGGCTTCAAAGCACAAGATGAAGTGCTTTAGATTGGAATCTCCTGAACCTCTAGAGGAGGACTTGGGTGACTGATAAACTTGTAATGGAGGCAGTTGTGGCACCATATTGAGTTGTGATGTGACAGATTCAAGTGTTGATACTGTAGTGTCAGAGTTATTATAAATATGGGTGAGATCGGTTGAAGATTTGGAACAAACTTGAAAGAAACAGCATGTTTCTTCTTGAGAATTTAAATAGTAGAAAAAGATTCAAGGAATGTGATGTTTGTGGAATCAGAATGTTTTTTTTAAAATTAATGTGGGAGATAACACTAACCTTCTTTATGGCGAATCTTCCTCTATTTTTTTGCCAACCTTCTTTTGGGGACAGTCGTTCCAAAACCAATTTTTTTTAGTATCTGATTTGGGACAGTAATCAATTTACCGCTCTTCTTTTTATTCAATGTACAAGTGTTTTGCTAATTTTTAGTCATTAGTAATCAAAACAGATACTAATAAAATTAGCAAAACACTTGTACATTGAAAACATAGTAAATTCTTAAAAAAATGTTATTTTGGAAAAGGAAAGAAGAATAAAAAGAAGAGCGGTTCCAAAATGAATTTTTATGGGTATTTCGGTCAATTCACCCCTCCTATGGTGGAATTTATGGAATGTACCCTCAGAGTACATTACATCAAATTTTAAGTACCCCTGGAGCGTTTTGTAAAATATGGTAACCCAATAATTTTTACCAAAATAGAGTATACCCCGGAGCATTTCTCTGTCCTGTAGAGTCTCATTCTTTTACTAATTACTTGCTATAAACAGGTTTGGAGCAGGACTTTGCAAAAAGCATAACAGGTATTACTTTTACTTGCGTTTTCCAAAAATCATTCTTGTTATCTCATATCTATGTTGCTTATTATTATTGTTATAATCATCATCATCATGGTTTTAAACGGCATCTGAGGCGGTGACTTTAAGCCTCAGTTGTGAGATATGAGGCGCACGCCCCACAATGCCAAGTGGGTGTTTTATTGTATTCCAATATCACTCTCCCTCTTAATCTTTGATTTTTATTTAATTTCTCAGAAGTTTGCTTAACTTAAAATTTCATCTTTATTTGTAGTTGAAATTTAAATGTATTAGACTACTTTTGGTTTTGAAATTGCTTTAAATCCAATTTTATCATTTTTTTCCTGTATTTTAAATCCTAAAATTGACCATTGTATGATTGTATGACATGATTGATATGGTTATAGCTTATGCATTTTTTACTTTGGAGTATTTATTTTAGTATTATTTTGTCTACTTGAATTGAGGCTTACCCCTCATTTTGCCTTGAGGCATAAGCCTCAACGCATTTTTCTCCAATGCCTCTACGCTAGTTTTGCCTTTCACTCCCACTCCCATTTCCAAGGTAGTCAAACTTGAGATTCTATGTAGGATCGATGGACTTAATAAAGATTGTAACTAGTAAGATCATGAATTGGACTGTACGATCCTACGCGCGTGTGTGTGTCTATATATATATATATATACACACACACACAGATATATATGTGTGTGTGTGTAATGACACTGATTCATGACACCAGTGGTTTTGGGGCAACTACGGTGCTCTGTTCATAAAACTGATAAGTTCCCATCCCCCTAGCCCCCCCACCCTATCAATTTCCGATCTAGCATGTAACTTGAATCGATAACCCAGTTCAATCTGTGGAATCGTACAATCGTACGATCTGGATTGTGATTTTAACTACTATGACAACAATCACAACAACATTACCCCAGTGCCTCAGCGGCTCCTGCCCATTGCGTGGGAAGGGGGGGTCCAATGTACGCAGTGTGATCCCTATGTTTAAAACATAGAGTAGCTCTACTACTATTACTATTCCATATTGTTTGTTTTGTTTCAACTTGGTGTTTTTTTCCTTCCTCTTAACAAAATCAGAACCTTGTGTGTGTGTGTGTGTGTGCGTGTTGTATTGATGGTTTCTCTGGATTCATTGTTCAACGTCTTTACAGGGGACTACGACTATTGCAGCAGTGATTATGATGATCCTTTTGAAGAATACGAGTATTATCCTTCTCTGGATGCAGCTGGGAAACGGGTTTGTGTTCTAAGTACTATTTACATGGTCTTCTGAATCTGATGTGTAAATAGTTTACTTTTGGGGGTAAAATTGAAGGCAATGATGCTTGACCCTAAAATCTCATTAAAATATAACCTTCCCAAATCCCGATACTAGTTGTGTAAGTCCACATGTGTGCTCTAGAGTTAGTTTTTGCCCCCAAATTCACCTTTGTGCCAGATTTCCAACTTGGCTAAAAAAGAGTTGCTCTTTAATTTAGGTTGTGTTTGGTTGGGGGTAAAATATTTTCTTTGAAGAATATTTTCCGAAGGAAAATAATTCCAAGGAAAATTCTTCTTCAATCATATAATCCATTGTTTGGTAGGAAAATATTTTCCTTCCACTAATGTCACCAAACACATGTAAATGGAATCAAAATTTTCCTGGAAAATATTTTACGCGCAACCAAACACACCATTTAAAATGGAACGTTGAGTCTGCTATGGTTGCCGTAAGAACTTTGAGTTTTAAAGTAATTTTTGGGAGAAGCCATTGTTCAATGTATTATTATTACGAGGAACTATTATTGTTATTGTTATTGTTATTGTTATTATTATTATTATTGCTGTTGTTGCTACTACTACTACTGAGTTGTACTCCGTAGCATTGTCTGATACGCACCGTGTGCAACGGCAGTGGTACACAGTAAACTTGGCAAATGATATGCATGCTGATGATCAGATAGCTTTGCTGCTAGACACACTCAATCGGTGAGAGAGACTTTTCTCGATGCCTTATTTGTGAATGGATGTTGTTTTTTTCTTCAAAACTACTCCGTGTTTGACAATGTTATGGCATGTTCTGCAGTAGTGAGTCTGAATTCGAAGACATTTACAAGGGTGGCCGTTATCGCCATTGCTTTAGTGCTTACTTGACTGAGAAAGAGGCGGATGAAGTCGCGGGTGAAGTCTTCTTCTCTCCTCTCTCTCTATACGTACAACTCCGTGTTTTCTTCTTGAAGAAACATTAACATATATCGTGTAGAGTTTGACGATTTCTTATTATTTCAGGGCTCGAAGAAGTCGAGTATGTGGAGCCACACCGTTGTAAGGAAAGTTGGGATTAACTAGTATGTTACTCCCTCCGTCCGGAAATATTCTTCCCGTGTTGACTTGGCACGCTTATTAAGGAATAGTAAAAAAAATGCAACATTTTCAAAAATGCACATAATATAAACTTTTAAATCTCCTTTTATTATTAAAAAAATACTAAAAAAGTAGATTTGTGATAAAATAGAAGGGTATTATTGATATTTATCCTTAAAAAGTATACTAAAAAATGAAATGGGAAGAATATTTTCGGACGGGCCAAAAAGGAAAGTGGGAAGAATATTTCCGGACGGAGAGAGTACTTTATATGAAAGTGATTAATTTTACCTGATACTCCACTTGTTGTTCTCGGCCCACCATAATTTAACACTTCCTTCGCTGGAATAACATCAAATTCATTCTCCATAGTCCATGAAGAAGAATAGTGAAAAATATCCTCTTTGTTCTAAAATAAGGTTTTACAAATGACTACATATAATTATAAATAAAAAATAAAAGTGGTTAATTTTTGTGAAGAAGAAAGAGAAATTGTATGTCCCACACTATGGCCTTGTTTGGAACATCGCAGTTGGTTGTTGGCTGGTTTGAATGGCTGATTGAGTTAGCTGTTTTGACCGGTTGTTTCTGTTAGTTGTTAAAAATTAGATGTTTGGCAACTTTAGCTGTTTATAGCTAGCTGTTTGTGAGTAAACTTACATATAAGGACATCCCCCCATTTATGTTAATTTGTGTATGATTTTAATTTTTTTAATTTGATAAAATACACACATTATACAAGAAAATGCTTTACACATATTTTTTTGTTAGACAAAAAAGGCTACTTCGTTTTTTTTAATTTAAGAAATGAGAATTTACATTTATATTTTATAAGCAAATCTTTTTTGCATTTTTCTCATTTATCATTCTACAAATAATAACCATGTATGATATATTTTATTTATAATTTTTTAAATATGGTATCACAAATATATAAAAATACTACACCAATTTTAAATTAAAAAATTCAATAAATTATTCAAAAAATTAAATAAATAGATCACAATCTGAAGTATCAAACATCTTTTGAGACGACATGAGCATTAGAAGTGACAAAAAATCAGACAAGCTCTCGACTTTTTACTAATGAGATCTTCTCGCCATCAAACTAGAAGTAATATTCTTACGGATGTTTCTCATTTCTCGACTTCTCATACCATCTCAACACAACAAAAAATATAGATATCACAGTATAGAAAATTGAATTTTTACCAGTACCTATTTTTTCAATCAATATATCGCAGCAAAAAGATGTCAGTACATACATAATAGTTGGATCTGCATGTGAGATGTAAGATCTATGAACCCTTTACATAATTGTGCAGCAAGAGAATCAGAAAAAAATAAAATCGCAACAAAAAAAGCAAGAGAAGCAGCAAGAGAAACAAAAAAAGAATTACAGATGAGACACAAAATTGCAGAAAAATAAAGCAGAATCACAGCATTTAAAAAAGGCTGAATTGCTGTACAAGAGAAGCAGAAAAAAATCATGCAAATCTATAGAATTCAATTATTTATTATGGGATTCACAAAACATCTTGATCATGACAATAATCTCCTGCTAAGTGCTAATCGTGGCTAGCTTTCTCCAAAATCCCTTTTTTAAATTATACTCCCTTAGTCCCTCCCTCACAAAAAAAAATACACAATTCATTATTTATAAAAATATACATACCTCCGGTGCAAAGAGGATTGCAGAGAGAAAGCTAGAGAGGTGCCGTGAGGGAATTGCATAGAGAAAGTCAGGAAAACTTCCAGTGCCGTGAGGATCACAGAGAGACGCAGCACCAAAAAAAGGGTAAGAAATGGAAAAGGAGGTGAATTGCTAAATAAAATGCTACTAGGGTTGACATTTCAATTTTTGGCTGTTCGGTTCTAAATGCCACTTCCAAAAACCATTATCCAGACAATTAATTTCGCGATTTGACTAGCCCAATCTGCTATTTATGGTCAAAGATGTCAAATGCTGGGCGAACCGCCATTTACCAAACATGACCTTTCTTCCTCAAAAGTAAGAGTGTTTCTTCCGTCCTCCTAAGATGTTCTCATTTTGATTTTTGGTGGTTTTTAAGGAGAGTTGAAAAAAGGTGAAAGTTTACCATAATACCCTTAATGAAAAATGGGTGGAGTGTATTAAATGAGGTAGGTGATGTGTAATAAATAAAGTAAGTGGGGGTAGTTGTAATATTTTAATTGTTAAAAAAAGAAATGAGAAGATCTATTGTGGACAAAGAAAAAGGGCTATTGGGAAGATCTATGGGGGGACGAAGAGAGTATTTTTTTAAATAAAAAATAAAAATGCTTATCTCAACATTAAACAAATGCTTATTGGCTTCATCTGTAGGTACAACATAGACCTTAGGTCCATGGTAGAATATGCCCAAAAGTAAACATGGACCTTTTAGATGGACAAACAAGGTTTGAAACATTTTTACCAATCGAAATAACATATAAAACGTAAAAAGAGACGATAATAATGAAACAACAAGATTTTAAGTCACTATGATAAAAAATGAAATTAAAAGGTTTTACACAATGATGGGTATATTACATACCCAGGTATACTCATCGATACCGAGGTGACATGTCAACCGCGAGGTCGGGTGACCAGTGACGGGTCGGGTCTCACAGATTCGGCTAGGCGACTTGTTGGGACATGACGATATGTGACCGGTCACCCCAGAAATTAGGTGACCGGTCACGATCTACTTTTCCGAACTTGGCAAATTGAGTATTGGGGACACGACGTTAGGTGACCGGTCACCTCCGGAAAAAGGTGACCGGTCACGACTTTAGTCTTCAAGAATGGTCGTTAGAACACTTTTGGGCGCGACATTTGGTGACCGGTCACCCCCGGAAGATAGGTGACCGGTCACACTTTCGGTTTTCGAAGATGAACCTTGGAAGCTATTTTAGAAAAGTCGTGGATGACCGGTCACCCCCGGATTGAAGACCGGTCACTATCTTGAGCTCTTGAGGAATGAAGCATAGNAGTATTGGGGACACGACGTTAGGTGACCGGTCACCTCCGGAAAAAGGTGACCGGTCACGACTTTAGTCTTCAAGAATGGTCGTTAGAACACTTTTGGGCGCGACATTTGGTGACCGGTCACCCCCGGAAGATAGGTGACCGGTCACACTTTCGGTTTTCGAAGATGAACCTTGGAAGCTATTTTAGAAAAGTCGTGGATGACCGGTCACCCCCGGATTGAAGACCGGTCACTATCTTGAGCTCTTGAGGAATGAAGCATAGGGCTCCGTACAACTTAACCGGTCTCACTTTTGAGTTTCGATCTATGGATCATGGCCGGACGTATCCGCCTCCCCCAAACCCTAGTATCTAAGAGATCAATGGAGGGACCCACACCCGTCACTCAAGAGATCAGTGTGGTAAAGTCCTTTGGCACCATCCCAGATTTGTATTCAATCAACATGTCTGATTGCACAGTGATAGATGTTGTCTGGTTATTTGTCATTAAGTGGGTAGCTTCCATGCACCTACTGAGCCTCCTCTACTCTATAAATAATCTGTGATAGAGAGAGGAGAAGGCATTCACTACTACTTCCATAAAATCCTGTACACTCTTCTTAGAGTAAGAAATATATTCGGACTCGGGAGATTTACCCCGGTCTAGGTAATTCTGTGCTGTGTTCCTTACTATTAAGCTTATCTTTATTTACCCGGTTAGGCCTCCCTAACCCGACCTAGTTACCTACTTCCCATACCCGGTGGAATTTACACCATCACACAATATAATATTTATTTCAAATCTTTCCAACTATTTATAACCTTTTTCAATTGTTGTCGGCTTTTTCTAATTTTTTTAAATTCCTTATAACTTCTTTACAACCTTTCTAGTTTCTTTTTTTGTATGTGTCTCACTTTATTTGGATACAGACAAAACAAGGGGGCACGTGGTATGTACATTGGGTTGACCGATAATCTAATAAATTGTTAGGCCCAATATACTCAGCCCATGTTATCAAAGACAGGAAAATCACTAGATGGGCCTAGGAGGATTCTCATTCTGTTGAAGCCCACCTTGAGATGGTCGAATGAAACCCAATTCGTAAATGAAGTAACCATTCCCATGAGGTTAGACATGATAATTGGTTAACTTTAATGAGGTTAATGGATGAATGCTCACTTATAAGTAATTTTTAACTTCGGTGGGGTTCTAGTGCCACTGGAGTACGGTGCCACTGGCATTTTGGGGCACCTCCGGTGCTCCGTTCGCAAAATTGACGGTTCCTACCCCCCTAACCCACCCCCTAAACCCCCCCACCCTACTCCCGCCCCTGCACCCCCACCCAACCCCGCCGTAAGCCCCCTACAAAATGTGTGGCTATTATGCGTTCATAATAGCCACACATTTTGTGGGGGGCTTACGGCGGGATTGGGGTGGGGGTGCAGGGGCGGGGGTAGGGTGGAGAGTTTAGGGGGTGGGTTATGGGGGGTAGGAACCGTCAATTTTGCGAACGGAGCACCGGAGGTGCCCCAAAATGCCAGTGGCACCGGAGTAGCACCGTACTCCAGTGGCATTAGAACCCCACCGTTTTAACTTATAAGTTCTTTATAAGTTAAATATTCTTGTGTGGAAATAAAATGACATAAATTATAGATAAGTTATTTATGAATATTCATAAATGATGAGAAATGATTTTATAAATAATCTGATCAAAAAGGAAAAATACAAATATTAGTTTAAAAATAAGTAGGTAAATTGTAACCAACTTATTATCAGCTGACTTATAAATTAAAAATAGTTTATAAGCAATTGTAACTAACTTATTAACACGAAGAAACACCACTAAATCCATACGCTAATGGCCAAAGATTGAGTATACCATCACTTGTAATCTAACTAATCCCTAATTCCGTTATCAACAAGTGATAAAAGTTGTTAAACCACTTGAACGTACAATGCTCCTCTGTTTGACCTCGAAATGGTTCTTACCTCTTAAAACCTCCCACCCCCCATCAATTTAAAGCACCATCCACTATGAACGGTGCCCCTAATAGATGTGGAGCCATGGGGTAGGGGGTGAGGGTAGGGGTTGGGCCAGGGTGGGGGGTTTTTATGGTGAAAAATGAATTCAAGGTCGAATGGAGTCCTATAGATTCCTCAAAATGGTATGGTGTCATAGGATGACATTGGCCTCCCATGCCATTTAAACCCCACTGATATTTTAGGAACAAAAAGGGGTAGTAAGAAAGAAACTAAGGGGGGGGGGATATTTTTTGAGCATAATCCCTTAGGTACAAATTAAGCAGGAGTTACATAGAGAGTGCTCAAAAAGACAGGACAAGACAAAGCTAATTACCACCTTGGAATTGTGGAGCACACAGAATCATAAGCTTTATCAATTTCCTCTTCTGTCATCTCAATTGTTTCATCACTATCACAAGTACCTGTAATGCTTGGCTCCCTCCCTTTGATTTGTGACTGGTTTCTGCTTCTGAATTCTTGCTCATAAATCTGTTTGCAGGATTCAGCTTGCTTGCAGAGATCTTCCTTTTGTACCCGGGTGACCCCACGGCCTTCACTGGCTTGAAATTTTGCCAGCTCCTCAACTGCGCGAGGGATGCATGCCCACTGCTCTGTAATTTGTTGCACTTCCTAAAAAAGAAAAGAGAAGACAATATATAGCAGTTCTCATTTTGTAATCCATTCATTTGGCTTATTGGTCTTTTCGCAGTGCTATTTCGGCATTAAGAAGCAGAAGAATATTAATGTGTGCACTTTGGTTTAGTCTAGTGTTTACCCAAAGGCCAAAGCCGAAACAAAGTCAATTTCATTGGTAACGGACACATGTTGAAAAAAGTTGGGCAAAATTTTAACTGAAGTATAAACGAAACGGCACTTTTATTCTCATTTTCAAGATATAATGTCTTAGGAGTTTAAGATAGTCCAAATGCTCCATACATTTTAAATACGGAGTATATGTTTAGAGAATTCAGTCCATGTAGGACATAATCTCAGTAAATTCAATTCAGTTAGACATTTCACTATTACAAGCAAAAGGCATTAGATACGCCACAAAAAGAATTGTCAGGTGCAAAATATTTGCCCATCATGACGCTCTAGAAAACGACGCATTTGAACTAATATTGTTTATAATCAGTGATGTTACTTGTAAACTTCAAATTTAGAACAGCCGCGAAGCTTTATGTTCCCAAAGAATAAATGCGCCAAAGAAACAAAATTATACCTTTCCTTGCTTTAGAGAATCTATGGTATCCTGTAAACAGGTCAAGATCCCTTCTGCTGCTATTTTCTCAATCTCATCTGGCTCTGGCTGGTAAAACGAACAATTCATGAAGCAAATAAAGGGCCACAAATATGCTTTGCTAATAATGGTCTGTTAGAGACCGTAGACCCGTAGTGCACTCATGCTAGATACATGTGAGCAATTCTAAATTGATCAATGAAAGCATGAATAGAGGAACATGTCTTTGAAAACTGAACAATGCAGGATGCAGTTAGTGTTAACAGTTAAATACGACTCTCACTGATATGATACAACTTACTAATTCATTTGAAAAAAGGTTACACTTCCCTTACTGGTATGTCTCAAAATAAGGTTCAACTTTCCATGTAATGAAAGAATATTGGGCCAAATGTGGAGTCTTATTGGAGTAATAATAAGCAAAAAAAACCATAGTCATGAAAGGCGAGCACCATGGTTGCCTATGGCGGTTATGGCACTGTGGCGACCCTCCAGGTCTGAATTTGGTCGGGCGAGGCGATGTGTGTGAGGCGTGCCATGGCGGTCTCCNTAGGTACAACTTTTTTGATGCACCTATCCATATGGACTAGATTTCAACAATTGGACTTAAGATCAAACAACTACAGTCATTGTTGACGGTTTAAAATTACGGAGTAACATCTACCTATATTGCAACAACATTAGGGCATGTTCTCTTCATCTTATTACTTATTACTTATTACTTATTCTTATTGGAATCAAATCAAAAATATTCAAATCAGACCAGACCAAATCACATAAGAAACAACTTTAGTTCAATTCAGATCAGACCAGAAGGATTTAGATCAGATCAGACCTCAATTCTGACTAGACAAAGAGAACATGCCCATAGTCATCAATCACCACGAATGATGTCGTACCTAGCTGAAAACACGAAATCTGTGAAATGGTTAGAAATATTAAGACAAACATCTATTACCTTCTCGTCTTGACTTCCAAGCCAGGAAATAGTTCTATTAAGATCTTCAGCAACCCATTGTTTCACGTTAGAAGGATAGAAACATTCTTCGAAACCATTGGAGCGTATGCCCTGTTTCACGTACGATAATTAGAGTAGACTGAGAATTCAGATATGTTTATTTACATAACTTTTTCATTACCCATGTTGACCTCTCGGAAATTTCAATATATGCAGTTGTACATCAGGCATGTATAGAAGGCTTCAAAACCACACACTGAACTCATGTACAAAACTACAAAACTAGAAACCTTGAGCCTTGTAGATATCAGATTTTCAAAAACTGACTTTTCACTGTCATGCAAATATGCCCCAAACACCATTGAAGCTTCCACCATAAAATTGGACTTGGCAATGATAGAAAATCACACACTTAATAGTCATTGGATAGTATCCATTTGCTAAAAGATGATAGAAATCAAGCAGACCTTAGATGGTGCAGGATTAGTCAAGTCTGAGCATGAGGTTTCTATTTTTTCTTGAGATTTTCTCAAAGGCAGTGACCTATTATCTGTGAGGGAGGAGAACCAAATTGTGTTAGCTCAATTCAATAAGGACATAAAGTATGTAACTTCTTTTGTGTTTGTCTTTTTTAAGACATAAAGTACGGAGTATGTAACTTTTTTTATGCTTGTATTTTTTTATGTTCCATTTTTTGGATGAGACTAAGTGACTAACCTTTGCAAACACTTTGCTTCCTCCATGGTTTCCCAACATGCATAATGTAAGGCTCAATATCGATGAGCTGTCTGTGTTTATAACATTCTGCTATCCAATCCTGTTCCAAATTTTGTTAATCAAAGAGATAGAAATCAAGTTTGTAGATCTTGATTGTGAAACTGGAGAACAATTACTGATGAGTCAACAGAGATGGGCGCTAGTGGTGTATGTCATTGTGTAGCACCATTTGACATAATACCTCCGTCTCACAATGAAGTTAATAGTTTGACATGGTCTTCAATACAATACTTTAACCATTAATATCTTCAATTATAGATAAATAAATATTATAAACACAACATATTCCAAACTACATTTTAAAATGAAATTAATGATGTTAAGGTCAAATTATAACTCAATTCATTTTTAATGCAAATTATAGTCTAATATTGAACATTTTGCCAAGAAAAGTCAATGTGTAAACTTCATTCTGAGACAGAGTGACTATAAATTAATAACCAGAGTTGGTATAGCTAAAAAGTAAACCCCATGTTCATATTTCAATGTTCCATTTTGTCAATTGAACCCTGAAAAATACTATAACAAACTCCTCAAAGGATGTTATAACACAAGGTATCAACGCCTCCCACCCCTGGACATTAACACCTGATCAACATCAGTTCCAAATACATCCAAAGTTCTGCAGAGATACCCATCCATCATGCAGCCGCAAATCCAAAAAAAATGCACAAGTAGTGAATGACAATACCAGATACTACGGAGTATGTATTAAACAACCTTCAAACTCAGTCAGAACCCACTAAATGTGTTTCAATGCCTTGAACCAAGTTTTAAAACCGAACAACTCTAAATTTTATTGCTTCCCAAAATGTTCAAAGGTAAAGCCTTCATCCGAGCAAAGTGGGATGGAAAGTTTTATGGTAAACTTTACTAAAAACAGGGTCAGGTTGGTCGCTGGAAAATTTGATTGATATGGGTTACAACAACAACAAGAACAATGCAGTTGATTGATATGGGTTGAACCATTGAATTAGATGAGTGACTTTGAAATGGAAAGAATGGCAGATTGGCCTTGTATTGTCTAAAGTGAAAATTAAAATAGATTGGCAGCGAGCAGCGACCCCCCCCCCCCCACCCAGCTTGGACCTCTGAACCCATCCCCCAGCCTCAGGCCCAATGGAACACTGTAGGGCCCCTAAATGGCTTGGGGCGTCTGGACCTTTTTAATAAATTAACAGAAATTATATTCCTCTACATTTTAACTAAAAAGTACACTATTTTCTAGATAATTTTGCTTTATTTATTATCAGCACTTCTGCAGTGGCCAAGTAAGGTAGTATTTGGAAGAAAATCTAGCTAATCTATCTGATAAGCCAAATAAGTGGGCTACCAAACAGGCAAATATATTCCATTCTTTTCCTGATAAGTATATGATGAAAGAGCTTAGATCCCTAGGGTTTCATCAATCTTCAAGATCTAGCATGTTGGGAAATCGAGATCGTAAAAGGGATCCACAGTAGTTTGTTGCAATGCTTACGGCTAGTTTTGTTCTTCCTTTATATTTTAGAAGCTGAGAATATTTGAAGTACTAGTATTTTTATTTTCATCATTTTGTTTAATCATTTCATCATTTCAGATGAAGCCAAAAATTTACTATTTTTTGGATTTGGGGTGTGATGGAATAAGGAAAAAGGGATCTCTAAATTGTCTGCGCTTCTTTAATTAATGAAGTAGTAGTTAATCAATCAATGCAACTTTTGACGCTGCCGGGGGTCTCTTTGGAAACAGCCTCTCTACTTTCAAGTAGGGGTAAGGTCTGTGTACACACACCCTCCCCATACCCTATTCTTGTGGGATTCAACTGGGTTGTTGTTTTTGTTGTTAAATTAAACTTTGCATAATGATTCTCCTAAAACAGGGATTATTGTTTCCTATTATCCTATATGAATATGCTTGTAGACCTTAGGCATAATTCTCCAATTTCCTGTTCAAATACACTGTTATTCTTATTGAGTATAACTACTTCTCTTCTCTACCATTCATCCGTTTCTGAGAAGAACCAAATTATCTCAGTGAACTCAAAATGAGAACATATCCACATATTTTATTAGGAAAAAAATTCAGTACTTTTCCAATGACTTACAAGACAAAAGGAAGCACAGTAGAAATCAGTGGGTCAAGAGAATGGAAGGGGCAAGTGAAAAATATGCACGAGTTCTTGAATGAGTATTCCAATACATACTAAGGAACTGATTATGCACTGCAGTCTATGAGAGCACAAAAGCCCTTGCCATAAATGAACTGCAACTGATCTGACAAACACATGAATCATTTCCGACAGATCATGCAACAGCGTATAAAGAAACAAACCTTGGACACAATGGTCCCAAGATCTGACTCAACTTGCCGGAACTTCGGAGTGTTTGGAAATGCACAAACCAAAAGGGTGCAATTTGAATTCCAGTCTGGTTGATATTCAGCTCCCATTTCCAAGGCTTGAGACCTCAGCGTAGCACGTTCAGGATTTACAAAGCCGGATAACACAAACACAACACCCTCCTGCACCAACCAATACAATCATTTACACTATGTTTGGTTCAAGGATTTTGTCTGGGAAAAGAAAAGAAAATAGGAGGAAAATGTTTTTTTATGTTTGGTTAGTGAGAAAAGGAAAGGAAAAGTGAGAGGAAAAGAAAAGTGGGGAGAAAATGAATTAAAAAAAGGCAAAATCATTTTCCTCCCGATTTTGGAAGGAAAACGAGAGAATCCATCGCTCTTGTCTCTGCCATGTCTTCTCGCCACCAAAATATGGCACATCTCTCCCGTCTCTGAAGCCCAATCATCCCCTCACCAAAATATGGCCCTTCCCAAAGCTCCCCTTCCAGTAGCTCCAGGTTTCCCACCAGTTCCTCTTTGATGGATTTATCATCTTTTGTTTTATACAACCATGACCTCACAGTGTCATAGATCTGCACAATTCCACCAAATTTCCTTCTAACCAAACAAAAAGAGCTTGAGAATACATTTTCTTCATCAATTTTCATCTTAACCAAACATAACTAGAATTTTGAGTTTCTTTCCTTTTCTTTTCTTTTCCTTATCATTTTCCTTTCTTCCTCAATTCCTTGAACCAAACATAGTGTTACTCCTTTTAATGAAATATTTTTCAAAATCAAACGATTCAAACTAAGCAGAGATCAGATAGGTAGAAATCAAAATACTACCATGAGTTTTGAGAAGTTTGAGGTGGATAAATCGGAGTCGGTTTCATTTCCTTCTTGAGCACCATTGCGAGCTTTTTTGCCCCCGTCAAAATTACTTGTGTCTTGCTTTGACCCCATCCACGAGGGAAGATTTCGTTTTATTGTAGGCTTACTACCATCACTATCTTTGCCTGCTTTTGAGCCAGACATTTGATGACACTGACACTGCCACCTACTGGAAGTTCAGAGACGGCCAGACGGACACTGGAAGTTCAATCTATGGGGTCCCAAGTTCGAGAATGTGTGACTGCAGTACGGGGTGATCAGTAACAAATTTAAAAAAAATCATAACAACATCTTTACATTATACAATCAATACAAAATTAGTGTTCATATATCCGGGACTTCCAACGATTCAAATTCAACAACTTCCAACAATTCAAATTCAAATTCAACAACTTCCAACAAATTCAAGTTCAAAATTTGTGCATTTAGGTGAAAATCTGAAATTTTCTTTCTTGAACAGGCTAAACTTCCAACGATTCAAATTCAACAACTTCTTCACATCCTTTAAGAACAGGGAACCTTGGTTGCTTCAATTGGGGCATCCAGACATTGAAACCCCATGTTATCGAGAGCACATGGAGTAATCGGGAAAGAAACGAACAAATTATTCAAAATTGTTACAGAGTACTAACCTGGAAATTTTGGAGAAAAAGAAAATAGCTCTGAAGCTGGAGATTGGATAACAGCGTAACCGCTGAACGAAGATTTGCTTCCTTGGGGGAGGCTTCTTAAAAAAGAAACTTTTTTTTTTATCAATTTTTATTTTTTATCAATTTTTAAAAAAATTACTCTTGTTCATAAAACTCCTATCATATCCTGTTCATAAAATTAAGAATTTGGTATCCTAATTTCTAAGCGGAAACTACTAGGGATACACCAAAAGTGAACCCCCAAATCCCCCTCCTTGTTCACAAAAATAGGCAAGAAAATTTCAAAAAAATAAATAAATAAAAATAAATGGTTATCTCCCTTTAAACACGATATTATCTTGCTTTGTCTCATTCCTTTTGAGATTCGAACATTTCGAAGCAGGCTCAAGATTTTCTATCCAAATTTTTTTTGTATAAATTGTAAACAATAACATTTGTAGTGTGTTAACCCTAGGTAAAAATTCAAAATTTTTAATAGTTTCCTCAAGTAAGCGCAATAAAATCATATACTTACAAACATTAAAAAAATAACAAATTAGAGTATATTTGGTTGGAGAAAAATAATTTCTAAGGGAAAATTATTTCAAAAGAAAATAATATCCCCTTGCATTTTTCATTGTTTAGAGGGATAGAAACTATTTTTAAAAACAAACATTTTTAAATATTTTAAAACGTTACTCCCTCCGTCCCACTGTCTTTGTCCACTTACTTTTTGGCACACCATCCAATGCACTTCTTTAATCTATTTTATCTTGTAATTTGTATATTAAAAAATTATAAAAATTATATATTAATAATCTATATGTTAAGACGAATCAAACAAGATCACACATGACTATTTTTAGGCTTACACATTGAGAGAATTTGATGAGTCAAAGTGCTTAGATGAACAGTTCCAAAAGTCAAAACTGGACAAAGACAATGGGACGGAGGTAGTATTAAAGATAATTTAACTTAGGTGTTGCTATATCCACCCTATTATAGCTACATTGACGAAATAATATTATCGATGCAATTATGGTTTCGAAAAAATGAGTCGAGAAAAAGATTTACATATCTAGAATGAATTTGGTAGCATTTGATCCACGACTACTCTTAAAGTTCTAGAAAAGATAATTTCCAATGTTTTATGTTTTGCTATAACTTTTAACAAAGTCAAACATTATCATTTGTTGGATTATTTTTAATCAATTCGGTGTTCACTCATGGTCAACTTTGCGTTGCTGTTTCACGAGTGAAAGCAAAGGGAGAGTAAAAATTATTAGTTCCAGATGATAACGAAAATTTTTGCAACTACACCAAAAATGTTGTATACCCCAAAGTCTTTCTAAAAAAAACATAGATATAAAAAATCTTTGAGATGTTCACTTTTGAATTTGTATATAAGAATTTTCATTACTAAATATTAAATACGGAGTAGTAAATTATTTATTCTGTTTTGTTTTCAATCTCTATTGTAATAAAAAAACACATTATATATATTTTCACAAATTCAATTTAAAATATTACATTGAAAATAATTTACATAAATACTAGTTACATATAAAGTAGGGTTAATTAGGTTGTGGGGAGGACATAAGTGGTTTTTGAACGGACGCTCCAGCAGCTCCAGCAGATGAACGATTCATTTCTCTTCCGTTCATGTATCTTTGGCTCTATTCTCCTATCTAACCACCACCACAGAAGCTGGACTTTGCCCTATCGGTCTCACGGCGTCGCTGGTTTCACGACTCTCGGACTCCAGTTTCATTTTACTCACGGCCTCTCTCACAAACGAAGAAAAAAAGTTAAGGCGATTGAGGAGACTGGCCTTGCAAGACCACTACCTGCAACTCCAAGTTTTCTTCCTTCAAAGTGGCGGCAGTAAATCCTAAATATGTTTCTTCTTTTCCATCTTTATTCAAATTTAAAGTTATAATTTTATTTCGTACTTATATGTTTTAGAACAATTCTAAAAATCATTTACAGTTTTACTTAGCAATTAGTGTGATTTTGTAGTTAAAAATGGAATTGGTATTAATGCTCTAGCATCTAGACTGTGGAGTGATGCTCAATATGTGTTCGATGAATTGCCTCAGCGAGATAGAGGGTGCAGGACTGAGCCATTAGCCATGCCATCTTAAAGCTCTTATTCTTTCCAGGATTTTCCACTCAGGCTCTCTTATCAACTTTTATAGGAAATGCAGGGATATGGTACGCCTTAAGTTCTCTAGCACATTTGATTTCATTGTGCTCTAATGTTTTGATTCAATTCATTGGAAGTAATTCATTCAAGAAGATTCCTTGCTAATAACACAATGTCCTCCCACATATGCTTTCATTCATAATTCATTCATTCATTCAACTTTTGATTTTTACATCTCTTATGGTTAGAAGTCTTTGAATCGATCTGAAATTTTCCTCCGTTTATAATGTTATTTCTATTGTAGCATGTACAATCTACATTGCTTCTGCATTTATCTCAAAGTCTCATTTATTACGATGTTATAAAGTTATGATTATTACAGTTTCTATTTATTTGGAGGTTGTGATTATGATTAATGGCTTTCTTTTAAATAATGTACATGTTATAAGTTTTAAATATTGCTCTACACATCATATGGGATTTCTAAAAAAATACATTCTATGCATAAATACAATAATAGAAAACTTATTAAATTCGAATAAATATCATACCGGCATACACCTTAACACCATATATTATCACTTTCAGTCAAGACTTGGAGCTATAGTTTTACTGATATCAACACCAGTTCACTGCCAGAATTTCATCCTCATTCATAAGAAGACTGATATAGTTTTAGGTTTGACCACAGTCAAGAACGAGGATAAGATGAAAGTCTCTAAAATTTTGGGGGTAATGAAGGTGAGATCAGTTAACAATTATTGAAATGTATGACTTTTCACAGTTTTTTTTATATGGAGGATTTGATCTAATCTTTTTTTTTCAAGGTAAACTGCAATGATAAATTTGAAGAGAACAATAAGAAGTGAGGTGGTGGAATCATGGGCTTAGGATCCCAAGCCAATCATTTTTCAAGGTAAACTGCAACCATCATTTTTCTTCACTTTATCAACTCATCCACATTCCTCTTCAATTCCTCCTTATTCTGCACCTCAAACACAAACTTATCAAATTTTAAATCATAAAAATACATCATTCAAAAGGAAGCTGCTCAGAGAATGACCTAAGTGTCACCTATTTACTTTTATTTTTTATGATGTTTTCATCATCTCTTAGTGATATTAGAATTAGAGAATACATTGACGGTAGTTAAGATTTGTCAATGACAGATTCCTTTTACAAAACTAACCACAATGGCACAACCATCATTTTTCTTCACTTTATCAACTCATCCACATTCCTCTTCAATTCCTTCTTATTTTGCACCTCAAACACAAACTTATCAAATTTTGAATCATAAAAATACATCTAAATCATGTGTTTGAGATTCAGTAGTTTATTTAATCTTCCCATGACCCATTATTATATTTCATTAAATTTTTAATAAATTCAATGTATTTAGAAATTTTAAAACTAACTGAGTTTCTCAATCTTCACATGAACCTTTTTGAAAGGATTAATTTGCTAAGAGTATAAAAATGAAACTACCAAGATGATCTATCGGTTAGTAATTGAAAAGATCTTCATTTTGTTTTCAGAAATATATTCAATTTTTTTTAGTACAATTTAAAAAAATTAAAAATTATGCAGTACAAAGATAAAGGAAACACTTCTCTAAAAGGAAGCTGCTCAGAGAATGACTTAAGTGTAACCTATTTACTTTTATTTTTGTGATATTTTCATCGTCTCTTAGTGATATTAGAATTAGAGAATACATTGACGGTAGTTGTTAAGATTTTTTAATGACAGATTCCTTTTTCGTAAATATTGTTTTTTTGTTGTTGTTCACATAAATTCATAAATCCTTGGTAGGTGACATGGTGTATGATGTGGCGTCTTACAATGCCACGAGGGTTATGAGCATCGGTGGTTTTTGAACGGATCCTCCAGCTGATGAACGATTAATTTCTCTTTCATTCATGTATCTATGCTCCCATCTCTTAAATGTCATCACAGATTTCCCTCTTTCTGAACACCATAGAAGGTTGATTTTGCCCTATGGGTCGACTGAGAGTGGCAATGGTTCTGATGTTCTTGGACTCCAGTTTTGTTTCACTTCCGCCTCTCTCACAAATGAAGAAAAAGGTTGAGGCTCATAGAGGCCATTGAGGGGGCTGGCCTAGCAAGACCACTAGCTGTGACAAGTACAAGTGTACAACTACGACTTTTCTTCCTTCAATGTGGCGGTAAGTGTTCAAATTTCTATGTGTTGTTTATGCTGGAGTAGTGCCTTTAATATTTCATTTCTAATGAGTTTACTCAATGCTCAGGGTATAAAAGTTCAATTCTAAGGCCTCATCAATCCATCTTCATTATCATTTTCTTTCTATTGACTTTTTATGTATTCATCTTATCATCGAATAAGAAAATTTATAATGAGAAGATGCTTATATGAATCTCATATTTTCTTACCACAACTCACTCACTTTCAAATTTTCCTCTTTTTCTAGAATCCTCAAGCTTGAAACTATAAGTAACCTTTTTCTTCCTTCTCATGATTTACTATGAGACTCCATATATGCTTGCAATTGTTGTAATTCATTATCTGCCATGAGGTAGGTTATGTGGCGTTGGGGTAAGCCGAAATGTTGCAACCGTTTCTTTCTCATTATTCTGGTCAGATCTATTGCATCCTTTGTCTTTGTAGGCGTTGATGGATTTTTGGCTGAGCTGGGGACGGGGGGAAACACCTCCATTGTACGAGCAATGGTTGTTGAGGTCATTGAAGACTTGAAGCTTATGGAGCAAAAACATTGATGTTCACGTGCTCTTTGAAGGAAATTTTAGAAAACTCCATGTAATCGAACACATTTCCCCTTCCGTCACCTATATTATTTATTAGTATTCAGGTCATCTTCAATGCAAATTTAAGCTAGATTTTAGATTTATTTTTTGTAATGTGTTACTGTTCCATGGAGTCTGCAATTTAGGTGCTGAAATTTGAAATGGACTTGCAATTTAGGTGCTGAAATTTGAAATGGACTGCTTTTACATTAATTTATAGTCACGTACAGCTCATTTTTAGGGGAACTGAATGAGTGAGTGGTTCTATGGACTAATTGAAGGTTAAAATCAAATCTTTTAAGATGTGCTTGGATGGAGAGTTTAGCAAGGGGCAGTTTTGAGTATTCAGCTTTTAGCTTTATCTTGATAATTGAAATTGTTCAAAAGGTGTAAACTTTGGTGCTTTTAATGATCTTTTATTAGACTTTATTACTTTCCGCGTTGTTATCCTCTATGAATTAGGACTAACAAGCACATTTGTTATTATAAGAATCAATAGCTGGTTTAAGACAGAAATATTTGGAAGGCCTCAGATGGAGAAGATTTGATGGCGAAGGCTAGGTTGGAATGTGCTATCTCCATATAATGGTTGGGCGCAAAGTTATTTTGTGATGGCTGTGTTTTTTGCTAGGATCTTGAGAGGCTTGAAGCTCAAATATCAACTGTGGTTCAAGGTAAAGATAAACCGACTTAAACCCTCTTAGTAATGCATAAAATGGATGAATATAATAGATTTGCAGCAAGACAGGAACTGGTACTTTTATGAGGATGGGGTTGAAAAGTTCAAAACACCAACTTTTTCAAATTTTATTAAGGATTTGAGTGTTGGGACTTTTATTAATTTTATCAGGTGGATTCATTAAATGAAAAAACATTTCCAACAGTTAAAATTTATAAAGAAAAAAAATCATGAAGAGCTTAACTTAAAATAAGCAACATTTGCCAATTGAATAATTATGATACTTAAAATTCATATCCAAATGTTGTTGGAATATCCATACATTTCTAGATGGACGCCTATTACCTATATTTTTACTTTGTATTTTATTATCTCAATGCAACCGCATATAACTTTCAGTATCTAATGTTTGGGTTTTCTACTGTTTTACACACTAATATTTTTCCCATGCTTTGTATAATATAGGGTTTGAGATAGAGTTGTTAGTGAATGACCTTAAAGTACATATCATCAATGGGTACTAATTACTATATTTTAAAATGCAGTATGAACAGTATCTGAGTATCATTAGGTGTATCCGTGTATGTTATACCTAAAGCTATTTGGTGGATCTTTAATTTAGCATCCTGCATCGAAGACTGTTTGAGGAGTTAATTTGTTGATAATCATCATTCACCTTCCAGGTATGCTATAGCTATTGTTTGTTAGAGTGATTCATATCAGGTGTGGTGTACCAAAATCCACATTTAGGGAAGGAACCAGTGCTATGCGACATAGGGGTATTGAAAAAGTGAATAACAACTGAAAGAACCACCCTCGGGCCCCAGATGCTCTACTCTTTCCAAGGAACCTGGACTCAATTTTGTAGGATGTCGTATGGCGACCTTACATACTTCATTCCTTATTTATCTTCAAATTATAAATCAATTTATCTCTTTTCAAGTAACTATACAACCAGTTGTGAAATGACAACCCTAGAGTGGAATCATTTTCTTTTGGCATTATCTAAATTTGAATTAGAGCACTGCAAACTCATGATTCCTTCTTTACATTGCATGTCTTCTTCAGACCTGCATAATGATGGCTCTGACCACATTAGTTTTCATTTTTCATTTCAGGATGTCTTCTAATATTGGCTATATATTATGTGTACATAATCAATCTCTATACAAGATTGGATCACATTACTAATAAGCCATTACCAAAAAGATGTAATCTTATGGTTCCAAAAGAATGAATCTCACTTCGGAGTATAACCTCCAAGGCCTTAAAGCACGTAACAGTCACACTTTTTGAAAAAAAAAGTATAACACTATCTTCAAACGCACTAAACTTCAAACTGTAACACTATCTTCTTTGATCATTATTTGGTCATTTTGGCAGTTACATTATAGATTAAGACCTAAATCTAGAGAGTTAGAACCTGAAATTTAACTACAAATCACATCATCCTAAGGGTACATGTGGCTCCCTGTGCTTTGCTAATATTTCTATTTTTTCATGTACGGCTCTTGCTGATTCTGATCATGACAGATCCACACCCACCTCTGTGGATGGGTTGCTTAAGGATTTGGTCTATTGGAGAGTACAACTGACTACACCTAAACCAAGGCCAATTAGGTTTTTAAAACAAACAGCTACATTACCTTCAAATGGCCTCAATTGAAATTTACATTTTGGAAGGAAACTCCAACATTACAAATTTAAGAAACTCAATAAAAGGTGCATTTGAAGTCAAGTACTGATATTTTTTCCTATTGTTGGTTGAACATATTGCATAGGCATATCAGCTCTCTACACTTGAAGTTGTTTGAAAGTTCTGCAAATCATTGCTTCATAATATTAGATTGTTTTGCTCGCTTCTACATACACCTCTACCTCATAATTTTGCCCTTCTTACAAACTGTACCACATAAGTGTTAAACCGTAATCCAAGATGGAGTGAGTAGTTGGTTAACCTACTCATCTCACTTCACTTAAAGAAAAACATATCTTTTAGTTGCATTACCTTATACTGGTTGTTTTTCATATCTTTTTTAACATACATATGAAATATGACAAGAGCAAATTTTATAATAGGCACTCTTAGGGAATTGCAAAAAAAAAAAAAAAACCGAGAGATATTTCTTCACTTTGAGGGAGAGGTGCTCATGACATTGTTGGTGGTCTTTGAACTCAATATGGTGTTGGTCCTAAGGTGGCATTTTGTGTTGTTCTCTTCTCATCTTTGGCAGGTAATATTCCTAGGGCCTTAAGTTTCCACTATTATGCATAATGACGGGTGATTTACCAAATAGAAAATGATTCCATTTATTCGTTAGATGAGATCTTAAAAGCTTTATGTTACTCTAGGATCTTTCATCCCTGGGTTTTGATAATGCATAATGAATATTAAATATTGATTAAATATAAATGGGGAGGACCGTGATTACTTGAAAGGGGGAGAGGACTGAGGTAAGGGACCCACTGCACCCTTGCTCTTTCTCATCGACCTTGAATAATTTTCTAGATTGAGTTATATACATAGTACAAAAAAGTAATCGTTCTAACTTTCTCAATTGGTTAAAGGTTTTCCTGAATTGCATCAATGGTAAAATGGTTAAAAAACTTATATTATTATCTGCAGCTTTCCACGTAATACCCATTAGAATGGTTTCAAGTTCCGACAAGCTCTTTAATGCTAGAGTAATGATACAAATGTGGGATAGATAATGTGATAGGGTCATTAGGGTGTCTTTTGTGCAAAATAATATATAGGTAAAATGTTTTCTAATTGTAAGTTTTTGTTCATTGATTACGATGTTTTCGGGGTGCTGACTTTCATGCCCATAGCTATAAATAGATTTCATATTGCTCGCCTTTTACACTTCGGGAGATTTGTGTCTGTCATCTTTCCTACACTTCTGGAGATTAATTTTGTTTCCTTGCTTCTATGTCATTGTGTCCCTGAACCTGGTGTTAACTGGTCCTTATTCAAACGCTTGCATTTTGTATTTTTTGTAGGGTGATTTATTGTGCAACAATTAGATGAGTTAGTTAAAGATCAATAATCGAGCAGTCTGTTGCATACTAAACCCAATTGCGACACAAGAGCACCCTACCATTCGCACGGGGTTGAATACTGGTTATAATGTATTACTGGATTCAACTCAATTCATACCTGAATTGGAAGGGGGGCTTATAAATCTCTGCCGCAGGAACTTATTACTAATAAATTAGTCTATATATCTTATGTCTATCTTTAGGTTGTTGCAATTAATCTCCCCTAGATGGCCTCATCATTAGTTAGTAACCAACAAAAGATTATGATGTAAATTAAAGATTAGAGACAATTAACAGTATTATTATTTATTTATTTATTTATTTATTTATTTCTTGATTTTTGTCATGTCTAATCACACTTGGCAAAGAAATAAGGAATGACTACTCCTAGCTCCTCCTCCTCCTTGAATTAGAGAAGGTAATTAAAGTAAAGCCGCATGCAGTGGAGATGGAAGAGTGAGATTAGAGACAATTAACAGTAAGGACTACTCCTAGCTCCTCCTAATAAAGAGTGAGATTTATTAGGAGAACATGAATTAATTTAGTCAATTCACTTATTAACGCATGTTAATCACAGTATTTTATCTGTGCCTGTCTCTCTAGAACTATGAATAAAGGAGATACGGAGCCCGACCCATGGTGATGATTCCTTCCTTGACCTCAATCAGATTTAAGAGAGCATTAATTAAGCCAAGGGAAATTGAAGAACACAGAACTGGCGTGAACAATAGCAAACTGTTTTCGCCACAAGTTAGAACTAAATGCTACAATTCAATTTCAGCACAAATTACCTCAACAGAGATAGAGAACATGGCTGTAGGAAAATATGAAAGATCAGAAAAGCATAAATTACCTCTCCAGAAGAAGAAGAAGAAGAAGAAGAAGTGGGTTAGAAATCACTCCAATCAGCTGTGATTAGATTCAGGAATTAAGGAAACGGTAGATATATAGGTTTGGGGTTTAAATAAGAGCACAAGCAATGGCAAGTAAAAAATGATATGCCACACGCTGACATGTCATTTTCCAACCAATAAAAAACAGTCCAGTCACAGAGTGGCAAGTGAGTGGACTGGCACACCTTACAGTGGCAAGTCATTATTTTTTGTAACTTTCATATTTTTTTGAGAATTTTAATTATTAAAGTGCCTCCTATTTTATTTTTTTATCTTATCATACGGAGTAACAAAGAAAAAATACTCTCTGCGTTCCTAAATAGATTACAATTTTTTTATCTCTCTTCTCGATAACTTTTGTTTGTTTACGTAATTCCATTAGGTATTTGATAAAATAAAATATTCCTGTCACCTTTTGTTTTGTAGAACTTTTGACGTAAGTTATGAAAATACGACTTGCAATTGGGTTTGGTTATACTTCCACAATCCCAAAATGTTTCAAACACTTGTTTTTCTTTTCTTTTGGGTAAGTTATGAAAATACGTCCACAATCCCACTAGAAAACCTTTTTTATTCTTTTCTTTATCTTTTGGGTAAGTTATGAAAATACGACTTGCAATTGGGTTTGGTTATACTTCCACAATCCCAAAATGTTTCAAACACTTGTTTTTTCAATAATCACAAAAACTTTATTTGCTTGTACGTTTCTATTGATTATTTAAAAAATAAAATAATTTTGATATATCTTTTAAAAAATTTCATATAGTTTTTAAATATGTAAATTTTATTTTTTATTTCTATACCAATAATTAAATAAAATTAATGAAAAAACTTGATACTTTATCTCATTTTTTAAATTGTGCTAAACATTTCGGAGGGAGTATCCAAAAGTAACTGCCAAAAATTGGGCTTAAAGGAATAGAATGACGCCAAATGTAACAACAAAATGACCACAAGCTTAAAAGTTATTTTCTTTGTCTCAAAAAGATTATTATAGTATGATTTTTTAGGTCAAACATTTTCAATCTTTGATCATTAATTAAATATAGTTTAAAATAATTAAATATTATAAAAATTTGATATTTTAAAATAATTGATTATTATAAAGATTTTATATTTCAAAATTATATGTTCCCCACATCGACTTAATTTTCAATTCAATTATTTGATTATAAGTGTAAAATTAAAAAATAAATTTCTATATTTAAAAACTACCTCAAAAGTTCTACAAAACAAGAATAACAAGATAATAATTTTTTATCAAATAACTAACAAAAATAGATAAAAAAAGTGATTAAAGTTTGACCGTATAAATAGGAATTGGGAAGAACGTTTTAGGACGGAAGGAACAAATGGATATATATTTTTCATAATTTGTGGTCAAAGTGTTGCATAATTTGATCAAAAAATTCAAATCATTGCAATCTTTTTTAGATGAAGAGAATATTACTTGAGAATGGCAGTTGCATTTCACCCATTAATTTTTTACTATTTTTAAGTTAACCGGTATATGGGATTTAGGGTTTAAGTCTCCCTTCAATACAACTTATTCTTTCAGCTTATTATTTATTCTTAATAAAATAAGATCAGATCTAATTAGAATTAATGAGATCCAATTCAATCAAATCAGACCAGATCAAATCTAAAATATCTTTAATGAAAATGATTATACTAAATAAGGTGGTTGAGATGTAAATAAATAAACACCGTGAGAATAATTTTAATATTTTTAATTTCAAAAAAGTAATGATAGGATATTTCCGAAATAAAAAAAGACGCATGAAAAAAAATATAAGCCTTCAAATGGGGACAACTAAAAAATCGCACAAATGCTATGTCACATGCAAACTATTGCAATATTTTAGGTGTAGTTATCCATAGAATTGTAAATGAAACGAATAATTTTGACTCAATTCATAATTTGTGTTTGAATATGTTGATTTGAATTCAAATATTTCAAGTATTAATACAAATCCATATTTGAACCATAGATCTATATGCAATTGAAAGTTCAACACGGCTATGATGTGAATTATAACACTAATAAGGAATACACACCACAAAAAGAAGAGTAAATTCTATAAATCATCCTTTATAAATAGGGGTTGTCCATATTTAGTTCATAATTATCAGATACTATTGTTGTAGTCCTTTTTAATTGGGGTCCTTTCCTTGTTTCATCCTCCGTCAAAGATTTGTGTTAGTTGCGTTAAGTTAAAGGCTATTATTGTAATTTCATTTATTTTCCTTCCACCTACATAAAAAGAATTTGTTTCTATCTTTTGTCCTCACTCCTCAGCCACATTTTAGATATTCAATTACCCCGTATAGCCACCATTCGCATTCAATTTGTTGGAAGAACTAAGGTTTCAGTTTTCACAACCTCAAACAGTCCACAAACATCTAAACAACTACTCAAAAAATAGCAGACATCAACACAGCTTGAAGAACATGAACAGTTATCAAGAACTGAAGAAATTCACCCAAAATTGATTGAATTAGAAATCCAACAAAAGCAATGAGATATCTTTACAAAAAAACCCAAAAATCAGGAACCAAATGGAAAAGATACAAGCAAGATTTAGAAAAAATTAAAGAAGCCAATCGCAGCGTGAACAGTAATGCTGCCAAAACCAACCCGAAATCAGGAAAATTGTACTAGGGATTGGAATCCTTTACTAAAATTGTTCCAAGAACACCAAACAACGCACCAAAAACTCAACAAGATCAGGGTCAGGGTTAGAATCAGCTGTGAACAGTACTTCAACATACTGCCCTGTATTGCCTGGTGAAATTCAAACTGAACCCCTAAATTAACCAGAGAAAGACAGATCTTTGACGGAGGATGGAACAAGGAAAGGACCCCAATTAAAAAGGACTAAAACAATAATATCCGGTAATTATGGACTAAATATGGAAACCCCCTACTTATAGAATTTATTTCAAAAAGAATTTGTTTGATCTTTTTAGAAAAAATAGGGTGAAAGTTATGAGCAATGAGAATCATACAACCTGTTTCAATATTTTACCTCATGAACTATGAATATTAACAAGATTCTGAAAAGTGGGGGTATTATGAGTAGATTTACCAAACAATAACTAGGACAGCTATTCACACTTGGGAAAAAAATTGAAGTAAAAATGTCTAGGGAAAGCAAAAGGCAATGATATAAGGAGTAACAAGTTAATAACAGATCAGTGTGCACTTAAACAAAAGAAGGTTTTCTTCTGAAAGTCGAGAAAATCTAGTGAATGAGAGGCAAACGCACCTCAAATCTCTCTCAGTCGAGATAAACTTTGACATCAATGCCACTGTCAATGAGGGACTGAACCACAGCTCTTACTTTACCTTCGAACTTGTCGCTATCCCTAGGAGTGTAAGCAGTGGTGTACACATCAGCCTCTCTCGCTCTGTCCGCCAAAATCCGACCAACAGCCAAGCATGCGGGTATGTCACACCTTGATTTCAGCATGGCCTTTATGTCCTTTGAGTTTGTGCCCGCGACTGCAACCTGCTTGCAAGTCACTCTGTGTGTGATTGACGCTGAAACATATCGCGCTGAAATGAAGACGTCAAGCGTGAAGGGCTCTATGAAAGGCCCAGTTCTTTGCTTGAAGGAAACATGCTTGTGTGGGTTCTTTGACTTTTTTCCCTTTTGGTACGTGTACGGTCGGCTATTGTCATCATCTGCAAAATCCTCCACTCCAAAAAAGCTTCTGGGCGAGTAACGAGTCTGTCAAATGATATCTATGTGAGCTTTTTTTTACAACAAACCCAGGAGAATCTCACAAAAAAGTAGGGCCTAGAGGGTGAGTACGTAGAACTTACCCCTGCTTGGAAAAATGGAAG
Source organism: Cuscuta campestris (assembly GCA_900332095.2). Classification (NCBI taxonomy): domain Eukaryota; kingdom Viridiplantae; phylum Streptophyta; class Magnoliopsida; order Solanales; family Convolvulaceae; genus Cuscuta; species Cuscuta campestris. The sequence goes on from OOIL02003368.1 coordinate 2,431,254, forward strand.
TAGAGAGGCTGTTTCCAAGGTAAGCTTTCTTTTTTATGCAACATCAAAGATCTTAAAATCTTAAACTAATCTCACACAATAAACAGGCACACACACTGAATGCAATTAGCTACAAGGTTTTAAAGCTAGGGTCGAAAGTACATAAGCCATCTCACACAGATTGTCCAATTTCTATATTTAACATACCATTAATTAGACCATTGCCAAGAGAACTAAAAGCCATCATTGACAATATTTTAGCTCCAGGCACATGATAAACTAAATAATAATGGCAAATTAAACTTTGCTTGGTCCTTACTTTCTATGAAGTCTTGGGCAGTAAATGCAACAATGCATCTAGTGTCTAAACGAAAGGGCCTCTCTGTTTTAACCATTTTTGCATATAGACTTATGGATAGTACCATTTCCAGTTTTCCAATGGTCAATACTAAGTTAATAGCTCCACATGAATCTTGATATCCTTTAACATTAGAGGTCAAAAAAATTTAACACATAACATGAAACCCTATCTTACAGATATGTGAATGCAAAAACCAAATGGAAAAATACTCGACCTGGCCACTGTGAAAGAAAGCGCTCATTTGTGCAAACAAAAAAGGCCTGGTTGTGTTGCCTCTGTGAGCACACAACTCATGAGACACAAGCTTCATCATTGATCTCAAGGATTGAAACAACCTCTCACTGAGTGATGTGCTAAACAAGTGTCTGAAACTAAACAGAAGAAAAAACAAAACCACTTAGCTCTAGTCATATGCCATAGAAGAATAGATTAAAACACCTGCCTAATCAAGAATAATTGCTGATTAAGAATACTCACTAAGACCAACTGCTGATCAAGAATACTCCCCACTTCAACTGGTCTCCGGAAGAGAACCAAATTTGTCCACTTAAAAATATTTGGTTGCACAGTTTACGTCCCAATACCGCCACCACAGCGTACCAAAATGGGACCCCAAAGAAGATTGGGCATTTATATTGGTTTTAACTCTGCGTCTATCATTAAATATTTAGAACCGTTGACAGGAGATATGTTTACAGCACGGTATGCTGACTGTCAATTTAATGAGACAGTATTCCAGTCTTAGGGGGAGACAAGAATGAAGAAAGACTGGTAACACAAGAAGTAATATGGAATGCATCATCACTATCGATACTCGACCCCCGAAGTGGTCAATGTGATTCTGAAGGCCAAAAGATCATACATTTGCAGTGGTTGGAAATACAACTCAAGTGATATGCCTCCACGAGATGTTTATAAGATAATACATATGAAATTTTTACAACTCAAAAGATCATACATATGTACTAATCCCCTGTAGTGGATGCGATAACCCTTAGATTCTTAAGTGCAAATATGTTTAAAATCCATGAGGCCAATTCATAATATCCGGGAAGTTAGTCTACCCTAAAGGCCCTAATCATATCTAATGCCGCCTTCCAACTCAATCGCCAGCCCACGATCATCTCCGGCGCAACTCCGTCGCCGAATTCCGACCAGAGCAGCGGGAGACCCAGTTTAGAAGCATCAAACGTTGACCTCCGACGACGAGAGCAGCCCCGCCTCCCTCTGTCGGGCGACTTGCAAAACAGATACGACGACGGCAGCAGCGAAACCATCCTCTAGTTTCCGACGTTCTGGCCACCACACTCCGTGCCCGATTCCGGCAATGGCTTGACCTGACCCAGCGACGAACGGCAAAAAGCAGCGCCCCAGGTATCTCAATTAACTACCCTTTTTACCTCTGGCCTCTTCTGCCTAATCATAAGGGAGTGTTTGGGACTGATTTTGAATAAAATTTTCAGCTTTTGCTCTGAATAAAAGCAATTTGAACTGTTTTGGGTGACTTGATTTTCAACATTTTTGCGAATACTTTTAGATTATGTTGTCAAAATAATCACTTTGTTTTGACATCAATAATCACTTTGTTTTCATCCTCCAAGCAACTCAACTTCATCTCAATTTTTGCTTCTCAGACGCAATCTTCTCGAGGCCCTGTTTATTCTCTGCAACTTCATTGAGAGTAGCAGCCAATTTGTCCTCTGTTTCAGCCAATTTCTTCTCTGCCAGTAATAGTGCTAATTTGCTTCCCTTCTCCATGTCCAAAGGGGACCTCACTTCCGCAAGTTCCTTCAGTGGTACGCTTCCCTTCTCCATGTCCAATGCCCAATCTTCTCTGGGGTCCCATTTTGGTACGCTGCAGTGGCGGTATTGGGACGTAAACTGCGCAACCAAATATTTTTAAATAGGACAAATTTGGTTCTCTTCTAGAGACTAGTTGAAGTGGGGAGTATTCTTGATCAGCAGTTGGTCTTAGTAGCATGCCCCCATGTCGAAGATGGCAATTTACTTCTCATCAGAAGCGGTCTAGCAATTAACTGTAATCTTTTAATTAATGATTCAACTAGACCATATTGTGTATGAACATGAGCTACTAGATGTTCAACATTTATCCCAATTGACATACAATAATCATCAAAAGCTTGGGATGTAAATTCTCCTGCATTATCCATGCGAATATTTTTAATTTGATTTTCTAGGAAATGCGCTCTTAATTGTATGATTTGGGCTAAGAGTCGCGCAAACGCTACATTTCTAGTAGCTAGAAGACTCGCATGTGACCATCGTGAGGAAGCATCAATCAACACTAAGAAATAGCGGAAAGGTCCACATGGAGGCTGTATGGCCCACAGATGTCCCCTTGGATTCATTCTAAAAATGAAGGATTTTCATGTATCAATTTTATTTGGGAGGGCCGTGTTATAAATTTTCCCAGAGAGCATGCTGCACATGATAAATCTTGCGGCAGTAAGATTTTCAGATTTTTAAGTGGATGCCCATTCGCATTTTTTATTATGCGTCTCATCATGGTACTGCCAGGGTGACCTAGTCGGTCATGCCATATGGTAAAAGTGTCTCTATCTAGTAACTTCTGGTTACTTACCATATATGACTCAATAGGATTAATAGTAGTGCAATATAAACCAGAGGATAAAGCTTCTAGCTTTTCTAAAGTGTCCTCATTGGAAATAATCTGTAGGTATTCTCTACTGTTTTCGGATGTGGTTTTAAGGTGGTAACCATTTTGTCTTATATCTTTGAAACTAAGTAAATTTCTTCTGGATTTACTTGAGTATAATGCACCATTTATAATTAATTTTGTACCCGATGGTAATATGATGCATGCTCTTCCGGAGCCTTCAATTAGGTCATTAACACTCGAGATAGTACCAACAAGTATTTTTGATTGGAAATAATTCAGAGAAATATTCCTTATGTTTTAGGCTTGTGTTGGTGCTACCACTATCTACCAAACATTCATCACCAATAAGAGCTCTGCTAGAGCTTGTGTTCATATTTCTTCAAGAAATAAAATAATGATTATTATTCATTCATGTAATAAATCACCTCATAAAATTTTGAATAAGAATAATAGGCATAATAGAGAGCATAAGAAAAACATCAAACAAGTTCAAAACAAAAGATCCAAATGAATGCAACACATTGTCTAGAACATAGTCGTAAAGATTGGGAAAAAAAACTACGCAGTATGGTTTAACGGTCCTCAATGAAATCAGATGCATCTAGATGAGTATTTGTGAGCATAGTAGAAATTGATGAGGTAGTGGTGGTGTCAACGAGATTTGTCTCAATGTGTTTTCCCTTTTCATTCTCTTTCACCATTCGTTGATATGCCTCCACGAGAAGTTTAGGGGTGCGACATGTTCGAGACCAGTGGTTGGTCATGCCACACTTGAAACAGGTACTTTCTTGGCCTCCTTTAGCTTTACCCTTCGGGGGTCGTCCCCCATCCTTTAGCTTTACCCCTTCCATGCTTAGGATTATAAGAATCTCGATGCCATGTATTGCTTCGCCCACGACCACGACCTCTGCTGGGGCCGCGGCCTCTACCTCTCCCTCGTCCACTCGGAGTAGTTGCCACATTCACTTCAGGGAATGGGCTCGCACCAACTGGTCGTGCTTGATTATTGCGCACGAGTAGCTCTTTGTTTTGTTCTGCTACCAATAAACATGATATCAAATCACAGTACTTAGTGAATTTACGTTCTCTGTATTGCTCTGACAAATTAATATTAGATGTATGGAACGTAGAAAAAGTCTTTTCAAGCATCTCTTTATCAGTGATTGGTTCCCCGCATAACTTCATGACGGAGGTGATGCTGAAAAGAATTGTACTCAGAGACTGATTCATAATCTTGTAGTCTTAGATGGTGTTGAGAACAAAAGCACACACACACGAATAGAAAGCAAGAAAGCAATAAAGAACACGAGATTTAACGTGGTTCGGTCTAATCTGACCTACATCCACAGGGGCAACTAGGGTTTGTATTATTGAGTGATAATGATTACAAGTACAGGAGATCATATATATAGACAACTAATTAGGGTTTAACCCTTGCTAGACAAGTTATAGCAAACTGGGCTTAAAACCATTTGGGCCGGCCGAAACCCTAATCTGGTCTCCTAACTCTCAGTTGTCTACAAGTGGGCCACTTTGGGCCGATGACTACACATCACCAACAATCTCCCACTTGGAGTCTTTGGACCAAACTGCGACTTCTCTCTGTACTTCTGTAAATGAAAGATCCTCCTTGATCTTCACATCTCCCTAGTTGCCCCTCTCCTCAACATTATTCCAGGAGACCAGCTGAAGCTATGCAAAGCTTCAGCTTATCCAGCACCACTGTCTTGGTGAACATATCTGTTGGATTCTTAGCACCTGAGATCTTCAACTTGATTGTTCTATTACTGATCAATCCCCTCACGAAGTGATACCTCATCCCGATGTGCTTCGTCTTGCCATGATAAACAGGATTTTTAGCAAGTTTCACTGCACTCTCATTGTCACAGTACAATAAGTAATCAGACTGCTGTTTGCCCAACTCTTTAAGAAAAGTCTTCAACAAAACTAGTTCTTTACTGGGCTCTGCAACAGCCATATACTCAGCCTCTGTCGTAGATAACGCCACACTTTTCTGAAGTCTAGACATCCAGCTCACTGCTGTTTCTCCCACTGTAAAGACATACCCTGTAGTGCTCTTAAATGTCTCTCTACAACCACCCAAATCAGCATCTTTAAAACCTTTGAGAATAGCATCCTTCCCTCTGAAACATAAACCCATTTTCTGGGTTCCCTTCAAATATCTAAGTATCCATTTGACCGCTTCACAATGTTCTCTACCCGGATCTGACATAAATCGACTAACAACGCCAACGACGTGAGCAATATCTGGTCGAGTGCAAACCATGGCATACATGAGGCTCCCAACAGCTGATGCATAAGGAACTTTAGCCATTTCAGATCTTTCTTCTTTGGATTTAGGTGATTGTTCTTTGGTCAGCTTCAAATGACTTCCCAGTGGGGTACTTCTAGGCTTGGTCTTCCCGTCATTCATCTTGAATCTCTCTAACACCTTCCCTATGTATTTCTCCTGGGACAGTGTTAGAGAACCATCCTTGTTTCTGATGATGCTCATCCCCAGTATCTGTTTGGCTGGACCCAAGTCTTTCATCTAAAATTCTTGAGACATTTCTTTTTTCAATTTGCTTATTTCTTTCATATCAGATCCTGCAATCAACATATCATCAACATATAGCAATAAGATGATATAGGAGTTGCTGAATTTCTTCAAATAGCAACAATGATCCATCTCGCATCTTTTAAACCCAGATCTCTCCATGAAGTTATCAAACTTCAGGTACCATTGT
>OOIL02003368.1:2437213-2509605 GCA_900332095.2 Cuscuta campestris
GCTTAACCAAAACCCAAGTTTTGTTCTTTTTTAGAGAGCTCATCTCGTCCTTCATTGCATGCTCCCACTGGAGAGAATCTTTCATCTTGACTGCCTCGGAGTAACTTTCTGGCTCATCATTTTCTGTCAAGAGAATATAATTAACTGAAGGAGTATACCTATCTGGCTTCTTTGTAACTCTGGTGGACCTCCTGACCCACTGATCAGTGTGGTCAAATGGGGATTGTTCATCTTCAGACTCCGAACTCCCACTTTCAGAAGCTACCTCTGACTCATCATTTCCACCGACTTCAAACTCTGGAACTGTGTCGACAATTGTTTCGGTTTCTTGTTCGGAAACCGGTTCAGGAACCAGTTTAGCTCCCTGCTTTTCTGCTCCTGTGTCAAACTCAACTTGCTGTTTTTGAACCTTAGAGTTTGATTCCTTTCTGTCTTTGTACAATTCAGCCTCATTGAACGTCGCATGTTTACTTCTGACTACCTTTTTGCTTTCAAAATCTCAAAGCCGGTAGCCCATCTTGTCTGATCCATAGCCAATAAAGGTGTACTTCTTGGCCTTTGCATCTAGCTTATCACCATCTTGATTCAAATCATAAGCACTGCACCCGAAAACCTTTAGGTGCTTATAATCAACAGCTTTACCCTTCCATTCTTCTTGAGGTACTTTGAAACCCAACGGAACCGAAAGCGATCGGTTGATTAGGTAAGTAGTAGTGTTAATTGCGTCTGCCCAAAACATCTTCGGGAGCCCTGCATTTATTCTCATACTTCTGGCTCTCGTTTAGAGAGCTATTCATCCTTTCTGCGACTCCATTTTGTTGAGGAGTGCGTGGAACAGTCTTTATCATTCGAATGCCTCGTTCAGCACAATAGTCCATGAACTCTGTGGTAATGTACTCCCCTCCGTTGTCCGATTTCAAACATTTCACCTTCAAACCAGTTTCAAGTTCAACGGCAGTTTTCCATTTCTTAATAACATCAAATAATTCGTATTTACTTTTAAGAAAATAAACCCATACCTTGCGTGAGGCATCATCTATTAAGGTCACATAGAATCTCGAGCCTCCCAAGGATTCAACCCGCGTTGGACCAAAAACATCTGAATGAATAAGCTCTAACTTCTGAGCTTTAGGTACTCTCCCCGTCTTCGCAAAAGATACCCTCTTTTTCTTTCCATAAACACAAGGTTCACAGAATTCAGATTCAACTTTCTTTAGGTCTGGAAGCTTTCCTTTGGCGACAAACATTTTCATCCCCTTTTCACTCATATGGCCGAGTCGTTGATGCCACAACTTGGAGAGACTCAGCCCACTAGCTACTGCATTTGCATCACCAGCAGTTGTCTCAGCCATGTACAAAGTACCCTGTTTCTTTCCCTTAACAATTACCATACTTCCCTTGACAACCTTCCATTGTCCTTCCCCGAAGTGAACATTATACCCCTGGTCGTCCAATTGCACAATGGAAATCAACATCTTTCTCAATTTGGGAATTACCCTGACATCTTTCAATGTCCAAATTGTTCCCAAGTTGGTTTTTAAGTCAATATCTCCCACCCCAGTAATATCCAGCGTTTGATTATTAGCTAGACTTACAGTACCAAAGTTGCCTTGTCTGAGATTCTTCATCTTTCTCGAACTAGAGATAGCATGAAACGACGCACCTGAGTCCATAATCCAGGACTCGACTGTGTCTCTACACAACAGATTAATACATCGTCAGAATCTGAGGTTGTGGCAGCATTCACCTCTTTCTTGTCGCTAGGTGGTTTGGTGCACTGATTTCTGAAGTATCTGTACTCATCACAGTTCCAACACTTGATGTCGCTTCTTGTCTTTGAACTCCCTCTCCTGCCTTTGGACTTAAATCTTCCCCTGTAACTGTTTCTCCTCTCTTTCTTTCTACCTCTTTCTCCTGATGTCTTCTCCTAAGATAAAATCACGGATTCCCTCAAACGTGAGTGTGGTATTTCCAGCTGAACCACTAATAGCCGTGACTGATCTTGACTAACTATCCGGTAAAGAAGATAAAAGAAGCAAAGCTTGTACCTCATCATCAAATTTGATATCAACTGATAGCAAACAAGATATAATGGTATTGAAAACATTGATATGAGTAGTAACAGAACCACCTTCTCGCATACGAGTGTTAACTAACTGTCTAATCAAGAATACCTTATTAGACGCGGAAGGTTTCTCATACATGTTTGACAACGTTGTCATAACCCCACGAGCAGTAGTCTCTTTCATGATGTTGAAAGCCACACTCTTTGTCAAAGTGCACCTGATGACAGCTAGGGCTTTTCTATCCAAGTCAGCCCATTCTTCATCCTTCATCTTCTCGTGTTTCTGACCTGTCAAACATGGAGGAAGATGTTTCTGACATAGCAAGTCCTCGACTTGCATCTTCCACCATCCAAAATCTTGCCCATCAAACTTCTCTATCCTGATCTTTCCGTCCTCAGACATCATCTCTCCTGAGTATCCAAAATCTGACCAGAGAACACGTGAGAACAGATTGAAACAAACAACCAGAACTGACCTCGAAAAATTGCAGCAGCAAACTGAAGAGCAAGGCTGTTCGGACTGCCAACAGATGACTATCTCGGTGGTCGTCTGATATGTCGGCAAAAACCCTAGAGTCGCTAGGGTTGGCAGTGGAGGCAGATCTGTGTGTACGACCTGTCTCTGATACCAGTTGTTGAGAACAAAAGCACACACACACAAGAATAGAAAGCAAGAAAGCAATAAAGAACACGAGATTTAACGTGGTTCTGTCTAATCTGACCTACATCCACAGGGGCAACTAGGGTTTGTATTATTGAGTGATAATGATTACAAGTACAGGAGATCATATATATAGACAACTAATTAGGGTTTAACCCTTGATGGACAAGTTATAGCAAACTGGGCTTAAAACCATTTGGGCCGGCCGAAACCCTAATCTGGTCTCCTAACTCTCAGTTGTCTACAAGTGGGCCACTTTGGGCCGATGACTACGCATCACCAACAGATGGAGCCATTCATAACGAGCCTTTGGCAGTAAAATCAACTTCTGGTGATTAAAGCGCTCTTGAATGCTATTCCACAATTCGAGGGGATCTTCAATGGTGAGATACTCCTTTTTCAGGTCTTCGTGGAGGTGATGACGGAGGAATATCATGGCCTTTGCCTTATCTTGAACAGAAGATTCATTTCCTTCAGAAATTGTCTCCTAGATTCTTTGCCGTGAGATGGATTTTGGCATCTAAGGTCCATGTGAGGAAGTTTTTTTCCAGATATGTCGAGTTCAAGAAAATCAAGTTTTGAAAGGTTGGACATTTTAACTACCAAAAAAATGTAGTAAGGTAAGTTAGTGTATATAAAAAAAATTACATTCTTGGAGAACTTCAGGTTCTAGTTTCTAAGAACTAATGGCTCATCATGTTTTTCTTTCGAAAAAGAAAAGGAGATATAACTTTCAATTTGGATTTATATGATAAATTTTAAGAGTAAAAAAAACTTTGAAACATCTCCAAAATAAAAAACCACCATATCTCATTAAAAAAAATACACCTTCACTAGTGTTATTAAAAAAATAGTGTTTGGGTGGTTGTTGCTTATAATACAACTAGCTTTGCACTCCACTGCATTTCTTTAAAAAGCAATTACACGCATTAGTCACAGCATGAAAAATATCACGGAGCAATAAAAGTTTTAATAACAATCGTATCATGAAAAAAATGGTAGTAATAGCATGACATGATGTTTCGGTCAAAATTGCAGAATAGAAGCAAAGACTATTTTAATCCTTATGTGGATAGAAGCAAAAACTGCAGAATAGAGAATTGCATAATAGAAGCATATTAGGATAACTATGTACAATTTCATGATAGGATAATCCATGATTGTAACCCTCTCTTTTCTTTCTTTTTTTTTTAACGCAGCATGTAACTAAAAAAAATTTCAAAACCCAACAAAAACAACAAAAAAACAGATCTAGAATGAACATATGGTCCTGTCCATAACCTGTCTTTAATCAAAGTTGCAATCAATTCATGAACAATATCTACCAGTGGCACGCTGGTCTAATTTCAGTTACTACACCCTAGTGTCAGGGGTTCGAATCCCATCTCCATTTTTTTATTTTATTTTAAAAAAAAATTAAAACAAATCCAATCATGTTTACCTTAAATCTGGTTTAGAAATCTGCTAATGATTTTTCAATATATGTATTTACAAATCTATTTATAAGATGATTGAAATTAAATTCTTTCCCATAAAAGAGTCAAGTAAAGAAATCCACATAACACTTTTCAATCCCAAACAAATCATAATCTAGATCAACAGAATATATTGTCATTCTTCAGGTTAATTGGAGGAATACCTGGATTTTGGGATAGAGAATTGGAGAAGAAGATCCGGAAGCTTTGCTCTGTTCCTTTTCCGGTCGAAGAAGATGAAGTTTGGGCAGAGGCGGCAAGGCTTCAATTTGGAGTCGATGATTGTGTCAAACCTTTGCTGACACTTTTTTGTTAACCTTAGGCGGCCACTAACAGCTTTGATTCACCGGCGGAGGTTTCGGCAAGAGAATAATTTGATGGCGGCCAGGCTTCAGCGATGCACAGGGGAGAGCCGTGAAAAGGAACGAGAGAGGCTGAAAAAAAAATTAGGGTTTGAGTCAAATACGGGGTATTTATACATACACGTGAGGAGGTATAGTCTAGGTCAATAAGGAAACAATATATTCTAAATAGAATGAGAAATATATCTGCCATATTTAACAATTTGTACCAAGTATAATGTACAATTTTAAGTAAAACTGATGAACTTACCCTAAAAAAAATATTAAGTATAAGTAAAAATATTTATTTCTAAAAAACAAAGAAAAATAATAATAAATATTATTTTTTAGACGAACAAAAAAATTACCTCGTCCGTTGATTATTTATATTTATAATTTTTATCAAAGTTGTTTATACCTCAATCTTTTTTTTAGGTTATACCAAACCAATTCAAGATGCATTCTCATATTTCACCCCATCAATGTGTACCCGATTACAATGTAATACTACGTATTTCTTTACATTTTTCTACACATTTTGCTTGAATTGTTTTTTATCGGATGTGTATTAATACCTATTAATGTTCACGAGGATAAAAAAATGAATGGAATAAAATAACTTGGGGTGCAGGATCTCCTATCCCAAATTGATTTTGTATGAGAAAATACTTATTTTCTATATAGAAAATGAAAAACAATGTAGTAAAAAATTGTTTTGTAATAAAATAAAAATTAAATATGGATTCTAGAGTAGACGAGGATGAGGAGTATTTTTTTTAGTAGTAATTGAAAATGAAGAGAGAGCTTCTACCTACTCTTTGGAGTCTGCCACCAATCTGTAATTAAAATCTAATTTACCTCTTCTTAGTGACCGTTCAACCAGATCTGGGCTTGTGAGAGGTTATGACATCAAATATGGAGTTCTTCTTGGGGTTGTGAATGCCACACAAATAAACCAACAATGGCACTGAGAAATACTACACTACAGGAGATGACAGGGTACACCAAGTGTACCCCTAATGTACATCACATGCTTTTTTACCATTCATTTTATTTTTATTTTTATTTTTTTATTTTTTTTATTTTTTTTTTTTGAATTTTACATTCTTTTTTGTGTAGTTATGGTGGGGATATTTGGGGTACACTAGACCTGTGCAAATAAGGGTCGGCCCGCCCAGCCCGCCCGTTAAAAAGGGTGGATATGGACAATCTTTAATGCACACATGTGCGGGCCGGCGCAAGCCCGAATTGTATTTGGGCGGATCTGGAAGTTACTTTTAGCCCATCCGGGCTAATAGGCCCGCCCATATTCATCACATACATTTACTTTATTATTTACCTAAACAATATAAATTTTAAAATTTTCTTTAATTCATGTATAATAGTTCAATTCATTCACCCCTCTTAAAAAATTAAGTCTTTTCATGAATCAGTATGATGAGTTTATTAATTATGTAACAATACCTCTATTATGTTTTCTATGTAAATCTGGTGAGTGGTGATTTTATTTTAAACATTAAAAAACAAGTTCAATATTTTCTTTATGAATTTTTTTGTGCAAAAAAGATTTTCTTGATGTTTTATCCGGGCCGGGCGGCCCGGTAGACAGTTCGGCCCGCTAAGGTGGGCGGGTATGGGTAAAGAGTTTAGCCCATCAAATTCGGGCCGGGCCAAGCCCGCCCATGCAAATGGGCTAATAATTAGTATCAAACCCGACTCAGATCCGGCCCGGATCTTTATTTGCACAGGTCTAGGGTACACTTTTGGTGTACTCCTAGTATTTTCCACTACACAAACATGCATCGATCTAAAGTGCTAAATCCTACACGTTTAATTCAAAGGGTAAAGTTGGTAATGCAGATCTTAACTGCCTAAATAATACTCCAAGGGATGATGAGAGAGTAGAAAATATGCAAAATGGAGGGGAAGGGGGGGGTTAAATAAATCTAACTTCCCATATTTAACCATTACAAAGATAGTCAAAATGAAGTTCTGAAGAAAAAAGGGGCAATGTCCTACAAACAGAAGACATGCCCAAAATACATATATATAGCTAGCTAGCTAGGAATCCAATCTGTGAAACATTTTTACTTCAAATGTAAAAATGCATAAGATAAACTTTAGACTGAAAAAACATATTTCACATGATTAATGATGAGTTAAGTACCAAACTCTTGCCGCCGCCACCATTGCTGAGTCAGAATCGTTCTTGCACTGCTACTGCATTTAACCTCTAGCTAGTGGTGCTAATCAGAGGAGTGTGTTTATTATTTTTTCTTGGTAACATTTACGGGCCTTGGTGACTTTTGGACCTTTGGCCTCTCAGTTGGTCAGCTGAGAAGCAACTTTCTTCCCTGTCCTTGTCAAAATCATGAAATTCTGGATCGGGATAAGTGTAAGTATCAACTCTATCCTCAATTATATGGACATCTGAACCAGATTCCGAATCAATTATTACTTCAACCTTTTTCGGACCATTTGGAATTGAACCAGCTTCATCATCAATCTGCATTGGGATTCCCATTGGGTAGGCAGGCCGCAGGCCCTCATCAGGAGTTACATTTTCTTGGGATTTTCCATCTGGAACAATGTTTGCTTGGTTCATATGTAAATCATCATCAACCTCATTTTCATAGTATGAGACATCATGCCTTCTGCGAGAAGATCTCCTCATATGTTTGCCTTTTGGAGATTGGATTGGGTGGTAAACTGAGGATTGAAACCGTTTAGACCAAAATTTGACCTTGCTGCAACTGGGTTGACCTGATGAGGTGGTGGTGGTTTTGCCGGAGGACCTCCTCTAAATGAAACTCTTTTAGAGTCATATGCGGATCTTTTTGTCTTGTGTGACAGCACCAGATTTGCCTCAAAGCAATAGTACGTATTCTAAAAATATAAAATAGGACCGGGCCAATTTTATTTTTTCATTTTTCGGGACCGGCCCTGCTACATTCACTTCATTTATTTGTAAGAAGACACCTTTGTCCTTAACAACACAAGAGATATTAGATGTTTGCTAATATTTAAGGATAAATTTGTCCATTTTACACAAGTAGAGTGAACTTAGCTATTGTGAGAGTGAATATTAGTGACATGGGGACGAGTGACGTAGAGTAAAAAATGCTTGTGCGGGATAGAGGGGGAGAACACGTAGGGATAGATGCATGACATTAATTGCAGAGTGACGGGGGATATCGAGTGGGGGATAAGGGGCTGGGGTGGGAGGTGGGTGTGGAGGGGGCTAACTCTCAAGTTTATAAAGCAAGGCATTTCTGTTTTTCATTTTCTTTGATGTTTAGCTGAGATTTTGTCCAAATTATTGTTAAAAAGTATTTTAGCGATGCATAAACTATTATTTTTGGGAGTTAAACGATATGTGGGAAATGCCTTGGCTTCTCGATAATGTGAATTAGTGGCTTGAAAAATCAGATACATCAACCACTTGTGCTCTTTTCGTATTTCTAGAAAAAATTACTTCGTATTTATTTACCATAAGGTGTAAATTTACTTATACTATCGATATAAAAAAATGTTTTCCTAAGTAGTGCATTTTAAGAGGTACACATCATTTAATATAAAATTTGAGAGTTTAATGTGTAGAAAATTGACATGTGGCACCTTAGGAGTTACTCCCTCCGTCCTATAATGATCTTCCCGGTTCGCAAAACGAAGAAAAATTTCAAGTTTTTTCAATCTATTTTATTTGAATATTAGTATAGAAATAAAAAATAAAACATACATATTTAAAAACTACACCAAAAGTTTAACAAAACAAGTGGTGACAAGAATATTTTATTTTATCATATAGGTCATGAAAAAACACAAATAAATATAAATTCCCGTGAAGTTGGAATAGTGCTCTGGGAAGATCATTATAGGACCGAGGAAGTATATTTTAATGACACCTCAGTTTCCACTCGTCTTCTCCTTATGGCTCTACGGCAGAAGACTTGCCCAGCAAATCAATTCCTTATTCTTCTTCGCATCTACAGGGCTAGATCTCTGCGGCATCCCCTTCATCCCTGATTCTTCTCCAAAAATATACTGATTTTTCGATTAATTTCTTCGCCTAAAGAAAGGAATCAATGGTCTCTGCTTCGCCAAAGGAAAGAGTCGAAGATTCTCCCGATCTCTCTGCAATTAGGTTTAACCAATCTTCTTCACATCCATGGCCATGGCTCTGCATCGTATCAACGATTCCGCCAATCTCTCTGCAACTCAATTCTTTAAAATCAGCACACACATTCTTTTCCTTCTATGGTCTTCTTCTCCTTCTGCGCACGTCAGGTTCTTTTCCTTAATTCCTTCTCCGATCAGGGCCATAGAGTTCAAAGTTATGAGTCTTTCAACTTTCATTTGACAATTCTTATTTGATTCATTTAATTTGCACGGTGGCAACCAGAATCTTATAACTCAATAACAAGAGTTCTTAATTTGCTAATTTTGAAAACTTGCGTAATTTAAGGAAAGTCGAAGTTTACATCATAGAAGAAATTGTGTAATTAAACTAGGAAATCCCTGCCAGTCATTTGGCGATTTGAAACTTTGAGAATTACCATTTACTCAAGAACAAGAGTTCTTAATTTTCTGATATGAAAACATCCGTGATTTTTTAAAAGGTAGAATATTACAATATATAGGAAATTGTGTGTGTAACTAGAGTAGGAAAGCCATCCAAATGATAACTAATTAACAAAAAGAGTAAATTCCATAATTGGTCCTTTATAACAGGGGGTTTCCATATTTAGTCCTTTATTATCAAATATTACCCTCGTAGTCCTTTTTTAAGGGTGTCTTTCCACAAATGGTCCTTTTTTTGATTTTCCGCCCTGTGGGTGTTAATTTAAAGGCTAAAAGTATAATTTGACTAGGATAACACAAAAATAATGACTATGATTGTGGGCTAGGATTCCGACGAAAGACTACATTTGTAGACTATGGTTGTAGTAGAAAGCGAATGTAATTCACAAACGACGCAAACGGAACAACTTTTGGAATTTTGTATGACAAAAAAGATATATATTATCATTGTGAAATTACACTTTTATCCCTCAAATTAACTCCAATCAGATAGAAGATCAAAAAAAGACTATTTGTGGAAAGATACCTATAAAAGAAGGATCACTGCGGTAATATTTGATAATAGAGGACTAAATAGGGAAACCCCCCTGTTATAAAGGATCAATTATAGAATTTACTCTAACAAAAAATATAGGATTCTATATTTTCTTTTATTATTTGTTTTGTTTTATGCTAGAATCTGTGTCCAAAAAATAAAGAAAAAATCATGAGTTAATAGGGTTTTAGTGTCATTTGATCCTACCAAATCTGAATTTTTAATATTCATTAGACTAATTTTTTTTTAGCTCAGACGAACTTTTGGGTGAATGTGAAGTATTCTGCTTGCTATTAACTAAGGCTAGACTATGTTACTAATCTTTAACAGTTCATTTCGCAGTTGCTTTGTGCTCTTGATTCAACACGCATATGCATCATGTGGGTAGAAGTTTAGAGGGTGAAACCCTTCTTGGCTTCCATTTTTAATTAAAACGGAATGAACAGACACATTCGGTATGGGCAAAGAGAGTATTATTGATTTTGTTTTATATGGAGTATTTTATTTATTTATGTTTGTATCAAATCTCTGATTGGTTGGATTATATGGCAACTCTACAATTATTTTAGACTGATGGCTTTCTACAATAATCAGAAGACATCTTCTTATTTCCAACAGCAGTATGAAAAAATCCCGCCAAAATGTTGCAGCAACCGTTCACGCACGATCTTGAATGCACAATCTCTAGACACTACAATCTCGCTACCAAGTCTCTTTATCTGTTTCTGTCAAATCGGAGAGCCACGTTATCAGCCATGCGACATAGCCTTCTTTTGATCTTTTGCAGAGAACTACAGACTAGACGCGTCAGTGTGCAGGGATTCACGAACAGGGGTAGCACCCTTTTCTTTTTCAATTGAAATTTATTTATATGTATGATAAGACCTTTCATTCTCTGCCTCTTTTCTTTGATGTAGTGATAATGTCTCTCCTTTCGAGACTTGCAATAGGTCAACAACATCACACCTCAACAACGACACCGCCATTTTAAAGTGGTATTTTTCTTCATTTGAATTCATTTTTTAATTTCAACTTCTCAAAAAACAAATGAATTAAAAGTCACTTTTCCAAATTTAATTCTACTGCTTTGTGATGTTTGAATATGCTCTGTATACATAAATTGATAATCTTCAAGTTGAAGTTTAGATTTTAGGTACAAATATATATAATTTTCATTGTATACATGTGATCTTTAAAGATATTGGATCCTAAAGTTTGACAATATTAGAACACATAAGTCTTAAAGTTCTTATAACTATTTAGTTTAAAGTTGCTATAAAAAGGCATGTGGTCCTTATGTTCTAAATCTATGATTTAATAGGCCAAAAGAAATTTTTCCAATTCAAAATAGTAAAATGATACTTTTGAAAAATATAATTTGTAATTTTTTGCAAATTGATGAAGCAATTATGGGGGTGACAAGAAAAAAGAGGGAAATAGGCAATCATTAGAACAACAAACAGGCATCCTCAAGTTTTGTAGAAAGGTTTACTGATCAATATTTTATGAAAAAGAATGATAACATGCTATATTGGATCCATACATAAAGAAAAAGCACAGGTATATGGGTATCTCACCGGTCACTTAGAAGGTATATGTTTCAAATGGTAATTCTACCACCATTAGTGACAAAGGGATATCTAGGTGTCACGATTTGAACAATTCTAAGAATATTTAATTTGTTGAGTCATATTAATTATGTTTCAATAGGTTCTTCTGGTGTTATTTGGTGTTATTTAACTGATAAATTGCTAAACATTACCTCGAGTGAGAAACATATTGAAAGTCAATTCTTTTTCTACCTTGGATTCCGAACAAATTACAAAAAAATTTACAAGTTTTACAATCTTATAATGTGTTTACCTCTTCGATTATGTTGTTTGTTTAACATGTTTGATTAATTAAAAATTTTCCATTTTAATTAACATGCTTGATTCTTTTTCGTCCGAACCCCATGTGGCGAAGTTGAACACATGTTCTAAGGAATATGATGCCAATAGATGGATGGGTTGTACTCCATATAGGGGTGTTCATCGGGTCAAACCCGGACTGGACCGGCCCGGACCAGGACCGAATAAGGGGCATTTGGTGGACCGAAGACCGGACCGATTAAGCTAAGGACCGGCTCGGGACCGGACCGGTAAAACCCGGACCGGACCGGGACCGGACCGAATAAATGTTACTTTTAATTTTTTTTTAATTTTATTTTATTTTTTTAATTTAAAGTATTCAATTGAATAAAAATATTACTACAACTAATTTTTAATTGTAACATACACTAAACATTATCAAACACAATTGTTTTGAATTTGTTTTAAAAAATTTAAATAAAATATATTACATTTATCTTCCATCCGTATAACATAAAATTTGTTCATAATTTTTATTTTGCATAGGGAATATTCTTCTTCTTAGTGCATTTTTGTTTTTTTGTAATATTTTTTTGAGTTTTCGATTTTTTTTACAAAGAGATACACTTTTTACTATTTTTGTTCATAAGATTGTTTACAATATTTGTTCTGCGGATTAGAATTTTATTATTGATAAAGTACAAATTTAGGTTATAGTATTAGTACATAAATTTAAAATGCATTAGATCGCTAATATAAAGGTAATCTTTATTTTTTCACACTTTTCATATTAAAAAAAATTAAAAATCATTACAATTGGTATCTTATTTTGAATTGAAATGTATTTAAAAAATTATATTAAATAATAAAATCAAAACATTTAAAAAAATTTAGCATTAAAGTTGAACTAATTTTAAGTATAAGAAAAAACCTTAAAAAATACAATATTATAAACTTATATAGAAAAAAATATTTTAAAAAAATAAAATCTAACCGGTCTACCGGTCCGGAACCCGAATAAGGAAAAAATGAGGACCGGAGACCGGACCGAATAAGGACCGGTCCGGTCCAGTTTTGGCCGGGTTTCGGGTCGGTTCGGGTCCGGACCGAATAATGCACACCCCTAACTCCATACTATTTTTTGAGCTATATGTGGTTGTGCTATTGCCAAGTGTTGGAATTTCCACATCGGAAAATAAAGATGAGTATCACTAGCATATATTGAACGGTGAAACTCTACCTATCAGCTTAAGCTTTTGGGTTAGAATTGTGGATCCCGACTTTATGTGCAAGTGGTTAATTTTACCCGACACTCTATTCGTTGTTTTTGGCCCACCAAAATTTTAATACCAAGCTCGACGGTTGGACTCCCAAGCGTGGGGGTTGCCATAAGAAGTGAGTTATCAGTTAACATTCACACTTTTGTCACTACTGTAATGAAATTTGTATAATCAAGTACTTATAGATACAAGTGTGACTAAAAAACTGAAAATTAAGTTATCATTTAGGCTTAACCGGTGAAAAGTTCCATTTTCCATTGGATATTAATACAATCTCACTGTTAGGCATTATGATTTTTTGAATCCATAATTTAATTCCTGCATCTCGAATTCTTGAGGATCATATGTTTCATACAGATTACTAAATTTGAAGCACAAATAAATACTTATGAAGTTTTGATGCTTCTTTTTTGATGGGTTGATGAATATATTTCTCTATTCAAATTTAACTATAAACTTTAGAAGTCAATTTTCTGAGAGTGTGACCTAAAAATATGCCTACTTCACTAAACTAGCTGAAACATTTAAGATGTTTATCAGTTTACTTAGTTCTTCCAGTTCATATGCAAATGATACCTGTTTCTAGATCCAAACGCATCATTTTGTGATGTTCATATGCACTTGAGTTTTTCATTGTTGCAAATAAAACATATGGATTGTATAATATGGTTGAATGTTGACCATTACCTCAATCAGTTGTTGTGATTCCAGTTTCAGCCCGCTTTACCCCATGTTGTGATATAACAGAAGATGGATCAAAATTCCATCGCTCTCAAATGGGTCTAAAATGTATCATAATAAATTAAAGGGTATATAATCTCACATGAACATGTGCTTTTACGAAAATTTCTTAGTATTTTATATTTTCTCATTATTTTTTCCTCCATGCCAACCATTTCGTCTTTAATTCTAGATTTTTTTCACTTTAATACATCAATATTGCTTTAACAGTTAACCCCCTGTTAACATAAACATAATGATAAACATTATAGATCAATATTTAATAAAATTAATATTTTGTTGCAGGACTTGATTGGGGATTTTATCGATGCTAAAGACAAACAAATGACATGACTTCGAGATAGTATATCAAGATTCACACCAATGAAGAAGAACCTGATCTTATAGATTGAGACAAGTCAGTCACCAAGTTGAAGAGTGACAAGGTTGAAGAAAAATAATATTATACTTGATTTATTGATGAGTTTTATTTTATGGTTTGACTTGCATGATATGGTTAGCATTCACCATGTAAGAGTACGTAGTAGATGATTTTATGGTTTAGTCTACAAATACTTTATTTTGTTTAGCCTAAAACCTTAAACACATGTCTTGGTTCAAATGTGTTGGTCAATGGTAAATTTAAAATTCAATAAATTTCAATAAATTGATCTTTTGTCATATATTGCATTCTAGCGCTGTCATTTTATATCATATAGCTTTTGTTTATAAATTTTTTGTGATGGGTTATATCTACTATACATATAGAAAATAATATAGAGAATGTGAATAAGTAACAAAAAATGTAGTATAGAAATAATGTTTGTGGGCACAAACATTTATCTGATCCTCATAGTATAAAAATTATAGATTTACTTCAAGGGAAGGAAATTGCAGTCTATTTCTAAGCAAATTTATACTACTATGTTAACGAAGGATGTAAGTGTTTTTAAACAAATAAATTTTTATCAATACCCAATGTAATTTTCCTTTAATATTTCATCAAATTTTGTCCATTTTGACTATACAAATATAAGCTGGACGAATAATTTAGGACAAATGTAATAAGTAAATTTTATTAAAATGAGGATTGAAAAAAATCTTATAAAAAATGTTCTAACATACCAAAGTCATGGTAAGCTTTGTGTTGCTGTTTCACGAGTGAACACTAAGACATCATTAAAAATATTATTTCTATATGACAATATAATCCCTTATAACCATAACCAACATGTTGTATATACTGAAGTCTTTAAAAAATTTACAAATAAAAAATATGTAGTCAAGTATACTTTCAATTCCTCAAATATTATATTTTTGTGTTGGTGTCTATTGTATTAAATTTTAAAAATTTTAAACATATTGCATACACTGATGTCTTTAAAACCTTTTTTTATTCTAGACAAAACATTTCATTGAAAAAAATCAGAACTGACAAAAAATTCGTTTGTCCCAATACTAGTATGCTCTCATAGTCTCATGCAATAAAATAAAAATAATTATTTGTCTAGATATACATGAATAATCATTGTCACATAAAAAATTAAAAAGAAAAATGCTAGGGGTACACCAAAGGTGTACTTCAAATATCCCCCACCCCCTCCTTGTCCACTAAAAAAGGCAAAAAAATTCAAAAAAAAATAAATAAATAAAAATCAAATAAAAATGTGTGGAGGAAAAGAGGGTGGTGTATATTTAGGGTACACCTTTTGGTGTACCCCTAGCATTACTCAATTAAAAATAAGAAAACCCCCTAAATAGGAGTAAAACATATATCATATCCTCAAAATAGGAGTTCAAACTTAAACTCCTCTAAATAGGAGTAATTAATTAAAATTTTGTTTTGATATATTCTTTCGCACTAACCACACCACATCCTAGCCCTATGCGGTCGAAAAAGTCACTCGGCCCCTTCCCAATCTCATCCTTCTACGATCTCTCTCAGTTTAATCTCAGTTGCTGATGTTGTCAACTTAATCTCAATCTCTTCTCCACCGGTATCATCTTCTCTATGCGGTAATGATTCCACCGCACTTTCCATCATTTCCTTTTCTCTCATACACACAATCTTCTTCCATCCCTCTCCATCATTTCTATTTTTCATCGCTCGGATGCCTCCGTCACCTTAGGTAAGTTTGAATTCAATTTGATATTTAACTTGACATAAGTAGTTAAATTCAATTTTAAATCTAAAAATTTACGTTTTCGGGAATTATTTTGTAAAATTTGTATTAATTCTTTTATCCTTGCGTGAGTTTGAAACTTTTAATCAATTTTATATTCAATTTCACATAGGTTGTGACATTTGGTTTTAAATCTAATTTTACTTCTTAGAAAATTATTTTGTAAAACAAATATTGAAACTAAATGATTGTTGTGTTGGCAAATAGAGTTTTCTTGATGTTTAACTTTTTTGAGATTATGCATTAACATATGTGTTATATGTAAAATTATAAATTGGCATATCTGTCATTATACATTGCCAAATGTGCCACTATATATTGTCATATTTGGCATTATCTCTTGTTTTAGTATGCATTTTCATGTATGACTTTATACAATGACATGATTGTCATTATGCGGCTATGTGTGGCGTTAAATGTAGTCTTGTTTGACACTGTATATACATTTTACTGTAATAATTTACTAAGTTTTTATTTATTGCTTAAGAATTTTGATATATATCTACAAGGTATTAATCAAGTCTCATAGATTTATTGATTAAAAATTTTGGCATTAAATGTGGTCTTGTTTGACATTTTATGGGCTTGAGGCAACACTTAAAGGTCATGTTTATCAAGTTTTTTTTCTATTCCTAAGAATGTCAAATCATCAAATCAGAATATTTGAGTTGTGAATTAGGATACACATATAAATATTCAGGAGCAAGGTAGTAATAACCATATTTGTTTATGGTACTGAGCTTTGGGTGTGATTTTGTTGTCGTCCCTTGACGATGTAGTTAAAAGAATCATTTATTGACAATATTTTAACTTTGGGTAAAAAAAATTAGCCGGCTTAGTAGTTAGCTGTTATTTTGATAAAAAAATAAATATAATGTCCTATTTTATTTTCTGACTCAAAAACATAAACTTTTTGTAAAGCCAACCTTTTAATTCAAAAAATAGGTAATTGGGTTGATCTCGTAAAAAGGTGACTAATAGCATAAAGTTTGTTAAGTTTAAAATTTGGTGTAAAAAGTTATGTGTAAAATAGATGTTATAATTTAATAAATAAATATAAATATTTTATAATATAATAATAATAATAAATAATCAGTGTCCTAATCTATTCTAATTCCTACCCCCTTTTAATCAGTGTCCTAATGGCCTAATGCCCAGCCCCTTTTAAGTGTGTAACTACACACGCATGCAAGCAAAAAAAACAACGAAGAGGAGAGAGCCTGAAAAGAGAGAATTAAGGACAAAAATTAATTAATTACTCCTATTTAGAGGAATTTAAGTTTTAGCTTCTATTTAAGAATATTGCATAACTTTTACCCCTAATTTGGTCCTTTTCCCGTTAAAAATCTACATGATTTGTACAAAAAAATTTGGAGTCTTAGTTTTATTGAATAAGAAATGGTTGGTATTTGGTAGTGCCAAACCCCCGATTTCTTCTCTGTATCGACTTGCTTCACCGACCTGGTGCTGAATCCCGCGCAGTTCTGCTTTCAAAGTTTTAAACAACGGCCCAACCTTCTTCTTCGTCGGCTCGCCAATCAGTTACCGCTCCCACCGATTACGCCATTATCGCCGGTGATTGAACTCCGCACGATGCCGGAGCATCCGACGCCGGATGGATCCGACCCGCTCGATGCCTTCACAGGGCTTTTTCTTCAACCCCGAGCAATTAGGTCTCCGCTTCAAGCTTCGATGGCTTATCAACCGAGCGATCTTCATTCAGTTCACCAAGCTATGAAGGATGCGGTACTCATATCTCGACTGAATTTCTATATTCTACTGTAATTTCTAGTAGTAGTAGTAGTAGCTCTAGTGTTCGTTATTCATTTCTCTGTTTAGTTTTAGATGAGCATTTGGGGGAACTTATGCCCACTGAATAAGATCTTGTAGAGGTGGTGAATTGTAGGCATTTTCATTCCATATTATAAATTTGAAGTGCGACATAATAACAGCAACTTATAATGCCTGTTTGGTCCTCAATTTCATAAAGGGGCTGATGAATGCTGAAACGCTCATAGAAGAGTCGAAGGCAATAGTTGCTAGTGGTTCTGAGCAGCTTTTGAATGCTAATTTTCTAAGCTTCAAGTCACTTCTGAGATTGGATGATCATGTTGGCTCGGAGGGAGAAAAAGATAAGGTTGGGGAGCTAAGGACAGGTCTTGGTCGAAAAAAACCACAATTTTCCATGAAGCCATATGCAAGGTTGAACTTTGACCCGTTTTTTTCTTTTGGCAACATTGATTTTTTTCTTCAAAAACCTCGGCAGCGAGTAGATTTATAAGTTACAATGTGTATTGCAGTCAGCCTACCGTTATTACATTGGGGTCGAGCGTGGATGTTGAACAAATTACAAACCCTGAAGAATATTTTATTGCTTCCATGAAGTTAGAAAGTAAATACTAATCTCTACTCATCCTCTTATGCATTATGCTGCCACTTTTCTGTTTTATTCTTCAAATACAAATAACATGACACAATTGCATCATGCTAATTGCTACCACTATTTTGCTTTTTTTCTTTGCATCAACTACTGTGACTTTGTCTTATATGCCCACCACTATTGATGTCTAGATGCTCAGCAAGAAATAAAAAAGCAGTTGGGTATTGTAGATGATGACTCCAACATTAACAGCCTGCCTGCAAACACAAGGCGTTCTCAGCAGCCACTCCGTTCGGGGTATGTTAAAGATTTTCGATAGATGTCATCCATAAATGTTTGTTTTTGTAGGTTGTATTTATGCTTTTCATTGCAAATGCCATATTTGTTATTTCATTGCAGAAGAACAGGAAAATTTAAACATCTCTACCCTTTGCCATCTGCTTACAATGACGTAGTCATCTCCTCACAAGAAAGATGTGAGGTGGATGATTTTTGTGCACCGAAATCTAATTCACAGCAAAAAAGGAACAGTCAGGATGCTGAGCTTCAGGAACCAGAACTTGTTGGTAAGCACATGTTGTTGAAGCAAGAGAAGTTATACTTTCAATTGTGAAATGATTTCATTGCATCCTCTCTTATTGTTGTTGAGATAATATCCCCATTTGCTTTACTCAAGTTCGCGTTAGCAGTGTTCGGAAATGGCTTTGCTTTTTGATTTTGTATTTGTATTTGTATTTGTGGGTTTTCATTGATGCAATTACATCTCTTTTCCACAGGCTTAATTACTGAACAGGAAAACAGGGTTAATCTTGCTTTGGATAAACTACTGTCTCATGATTTTAAGGAGTTCAAAGGGGACACGGTTTTATCTTTACTGCAGGAGGAGATGCAATTGAAACCTATTGATTTTTCTGCATTATGTGTGCCTGACCTCCCTGCCCCGAGAATTGACAATCTTATGCCGGGTGTGTCAATTCCAAGGGCTAGTAAGTCTGTGTTGGGATCACAGAACACAGATAAAAGAACTAATAGTGAAAGACAGAGAAAGGACATTGACAATAACTCAAATCTAGCAGGTCCTATGAAGACGTTGAGCGAATCAGGCAAGTTGTATGGGGAATATGATATTTACCAAGAACTGAGCGATTTGGATTTGAGTCCTTCAGACAATCACACTTACAGATCTACAAAGAGAAATGTACTGAGTGTTAATACAGATACTAGTCATCATGAATATCGGGATCAGATCGGAGACCATGAGGGTCACACTGATGCAGGCCGAATAGACAAGAAAGGTCTGGAAATTTTGAATGAGCAGCCATCAGAGAACAACTCAGGCAGAGAGACAGCAGCATTCGGGCAAAGTGAAGCTCATGGCAGCATGGGGCAACACAATGAAGGGAATCATATGGATATGAGAAGTGATGATGGGCACTCGAGCATGCAAAATAGGGATACTGATGTTCAAGGCAGTGGGGAAGGCTGCACACACAAGGTTTGTTTTTTCTTTCTTTGTTGCTATATTGTTTCTTAGGGCGGCTGAACTGTTGTCGATTGTTAAAAATGCAGGATGTATGCACGCCTCTGCAAGAGCTGTCTCCTGCTCAAGTAGAAGTGGATGCTGATGACACAAGTAATACTTCCAATGAAATGGAAACTGATTTTCAGAAAAATTTGTCCTTCCAAATGGATAAACATGTGAGATTTCCACTTCATCGATGAAGAAAACTATGCATGACATTCATAGAGTATATAATTTTTAGCTTAATATACATACCTTTCAGACCGAAGATATGCAATCAGCATTTTCAGAAGAGCAAGATCACAATACAGACGATGCATACATCAGCAAAGATTCCGCCAGCGCTCGCAATCCATCTAGTATGATTGTTATTTTATTTAACATCCCAAACCCCAAAATAAAATGCACCTTCACATTGCTTGAATTAGAGTATTAGACATGTGAATCCTGTAGAATAGCGAGTCATTTAATGTGTTTGTCTTTCATACATCAGAACTTTAGAAGGCAATATTGTTTGAACTCAAGACCTCTTAAATTGATCATAAGTAATCGTATACAATTCCATTATAAGCCTGTTAGACTGCAATCTTTCCATTCAACATGATGCAGTCGTTGGTAATCCCAACTTTTCTCAATGTAGTTGGGATTTATATGCCGATGATGGTTATGAATTCGGATTTTAGAAAATGTGTTATATCTGGTGGCCTTTCATATGTAGTGAAATGGAAAAATTGCATCTCAAACGAGTTAAATAAACTCTTATCATGTAATTGTGAATTGCATGTGTAACTTTCATGGGAAAAGTGCATTCTTTATCTTTCTAGCTAATGTCAACATCATTTTTATAATCATAAAAACACCAATTTTTTGAATCCCTGGCGGCTGAGCTTTGATGGAGTGGGA
This sequence comes from Cuscuta campestris, assembly GCA_900332095.2. NCBI lineage: Eukaryota > Viridiplantae > Streptophyta > Magnoliopsida > Solanales > Convolvulaceae > Cuscuta > Cuscuta campestris. The sequence goes on from OOIL02003368.1 coordinate 2,457,710, forward strand.
AATTCTTTAGTGCCAAATTGGTACGGTGCCCACAAGCTTTAGTTGGTTGTATATTGTGTTAAAAAAAGTGAAATGTTCAACCAATTAAAGCTTGTTGGAATCGGGGTCGGAGAATTCCCCTTGTTTTAGTACAAGACGTTCCATGGGTTCTTAACCTAGCTTACTTTTCTCCATTAGCTAGTACTAATACTATGTTTGGTTCAAGGAATTTGCAAGGGAAACAAAAAGAGAATGATATGGAAAATGAGTTTTCTTGTTTGGTTTGAGAGGAAACAAAAGGCAAGTGGAAGGAAATAAAATGATAAGATAAAATAAACTAAGAAGAAGGAAAACAACTTTCTTTCCATTTCGGTGAAGAAAAGGAGATAAATCTTTTTCATTTTATTTTCTTTCCTTTCCTTCTGAATTCCTTTGAAGTTTGAACCAAACATAACGTAAATCTCATTGTAAATTTACTCTCTTCTTTGTGTAAGTGACTTGAGAAATTTTAGCTTTTAGCTAGACTTTACAGACTACAGTCCGCCAAGTTTCTCCTACTATGTTTTACAGATCCATCAAAATCAGATGCTTCTCAAGGCCACCCAATGGATATGCAAAGTGGTTTGCCGCCAGTGTCCCATACTAGTCCCGGACAACATATCATGGTTTTCTTCCCAATCATTTTTTCTCTCTTGATTTGCTTTCGAAAGTAGGATGTCATGGTGGTTTATTTTTGTATGTATTTCCATCCACATTGTTTAAACTAGAGTTATTGTCCATAATATTCAGAAGCACCCGGCAAAAAAGGTAACAAGGAAAAACAGTCCTTGCCGACGAGAAAGGAAATCCCTTAGAACCAGGAAAAGTTTTGCAGGTTTGATTCATCCTGTAATTGGAATACTCTATATCTAAACTGTACCTGTAAATATGCCTTGATGATTTGGTTATGAAAAATTGGTAATTATTACAGATGCTGGCACATCATTTGAGGACGGGGTGAGACGAAGCAAAAGAATCAAGACCAGGCCTTTGGAATTTTGGAAAGGCGAGCGGTTAATATTTGGGCGTGTTAATGACAGTGAGTATCTCCTCTCGTTCACATTTTGAGGAGCGCAGTTAGGATTTTAAAGGGCGTGTCTGAAACCAAAAAATGCAGGGTTAAGAAAACAGAGAACAACTGAGATAGAATGTAACAAGAAAGAAAACTTGTTAGAAGAAAACAATTCGACTAACTAAACAAATTTGGTTTGCATATTTGTTCATGCATAATTCATTACTCAATTATACTCTGTTTTGTAAAAAAGACTTAGAAGTTGAAACATATGTAAACAAAATTAATCATATTTTCTTCCCTTTTTTTCATTTTACTAGGTAATGAGTTCCCTTTAGGAACCCCCCCTTCCCTTCCCTAACGGTTTTTCGGATCTAAACACTTCCTAAAATTTTCCACATTCATCACTTCATAAATCAGATGATAATTTCTATGATGGGTGGTGTGTTTTGTTGCAGGCATGAAGCTTATAGGGGTAAAGTACTTATCTCCAACGGTGGGAAATATTAAAGTGAAGTCATATATTTCGGATGAGTTTAAAGAGGTTATAGAGAAGGCCGCTCGCCACTAAATCCCAGCAAATGTGATCATTACAACTAATTTCCTTCCAGGTAAGACTTGCCTTTAACTTGCTTGGTTTTCATGGGAACCAAGGTTCCCCCCCCCCCCCCCCCCACACACACACACCCATCCCCATGATTTGTATTGTGATTGTGGAAATACTGATTTGAACTAGTTTTGTATGTGGTTGTATATAACTAGATAATGTCTCAAGAACTCTTTTTTTTAAAAAAAAATTAATATTGAAAATAACCATTATGCCAATTGCCAACTAGTGCTGGTCCAAATATTTTGTAGTCCTTTATGCCAAGTTGCTAACTAATGGTTAATATTTTATCTTCTTTTTCTCCTGATTAAATTTCAACTACCCTATTTTTTGATTTGTTAATCTCTGTGGTAATAGTGATTGACAAAGTTGAGCGGGACATACGAAATGCTCCGTATTGCTTTTGTTATTGTTCAGTTTGACTTTTTTGAGTCAAATTGGATAAATGTTGAGCATCAATTAAATAAAAGTTAAATTTCATATCAGTACAAAACGGTGGTATTATATTTATCTTGTAGAAAAAAATTTAAAAAATAATTTCGGTGTATTAGTATACATTGAAACGATTAGTAATGTTTGCATTATTAATCACTATTAGCGTTCGTGCTTAAAATATTTTTAGCATTATATAAGTAGTAATATAACCTATAGGTGTCGTCCTTTGTTACGGGAAGTCTGCGTGGCACCAATGGAAAGGAGGGGAACACCCCCCCCCCCCCCCCCGAGAACGGTAAAGACGGGTTCCCCATCTCGTTTTTTCTGTGGTTTTATATGTGCTTTCCTTGTTTTTGGCTCTCTTCCCTCTTTCATTGCTTTTGACCTTTTTTTAGTTTTTAAAATTTTAGTTTTTTTATATAACGTATTTTGCTGCGTTAATTTTTTATTTTTTTTATTTTTTTCAATTTTTTTTTGTTTTAAATTTTTAGTTTTAGTTTTTTAAAGTTTATACTATTCAATTGTATTTTATATTTTTATTGTAATTAATTTAAATTAAGTTAAGTGTTCCGTAGTAATAAATTCTCTGTAATATTAAAAAAGGAAGGAAAAGAGGAATGGAAATAAAAGAAAAATTTGACGTCGCGTTGAGTTTGCAGAAGGGCAAGAGGAGAAAGAGGGAACCAGATCCACCAACCTTAGAGGAGAAAAAAATTAAATTTCTTCCATTTTGAGTTTTTGACAAGGATAAGGAGAAAAATCATTTTCTTTTCCTTTCCTTTCAAAATCGTTTAATCAAACATCTTGTTAAGTTAAAGTTTGGCAATTTAAAAAAAACACAAATACTTTGGGACAAAAAGTATACTCTTATCGGATAATTGAATTCAATTCAAACGGATGTTTGATTGATAGAGTGATTGCCAATTGATTGATAGAGTTATTGTGTTTGACAATTATGGATTTAATTGGTGAGTGTAATATAAAAAAATGATTTTATTTTTTTAAAAAGATGCTATTTTTCCTTCAAGGGTCTCCTCATGGATTTCTCAATACTCAATTTTTATTCTCACACAAAGACACATTGCAATGTTTTTTAAAAGAAAAAAAACACACTCCATATTTAGACAACCCCAAAACTCCCAAAAGTAGCATTTCTTAAAGTACATGTAGGTTGTTGATGTGGGGTTGGAAGTCATAGTCTCTTTATTCCAAAATACGTAGTATTTGTTATGGTACATAAATTGAAATGAAATTTCAAAATTTACCATTTATATTTTTCAACATTGGAATACAATTAATTATAAAATTTATACATTTAAAAACTACATCAAAAGTTAAACAAAACAATTGATGATAAAAAAATTTATTTTATCACATAACTGATAAAAAACTACTCCCTCCGTCCTAAAACTTTCTTCTCAGTTTGACTTTTCTCCATTTTTAATTTTTGGCTTTGACTTCAAATTTTACCCTCCTTAAAAAAGATTTTTTGAAATTTTTTTTGTAATCATTCAAAATATAGAGTTAGAAGATAATTGGTGTAAATACATGAGGGTATTAATGTCACTTGTCATATTTTTTTCTAATGAGAAGGTAGTTTTAGGACGGAGAAAAAGGGGAAGTGGGAAAAAGTTTTAGGACGGAGGGAGTAGCAAATAAACAAAAATTTTTGTACTTTTTAAATACTCTCTCTGTCCCTCTAGGTTCTTCCAAATACTATTCACATGATCAAATTATATTTATTTTTTTATCTATTTTCTTTAATTATTTGATATAATAAAATAAGTTGTCATCACTTATTTTGTATATATTATTATAATGTAGTTTTGAATATATAATTTTCAATTTCACAATAACCATAAAAACGTAACGAGATATATAGAAGGGAGATGCTACACCAAGGGTGTACCCCAAATATCCTCCACCCCTCCATGACCACTCATTTGTATTTGATTTTTATTTACTTATTTTTTTTGAATTTTCTTGCCTACTTTTGTGGACAAAGAGGAGAGTGGGGGACATTTGGCGTACACCTTTAGTGTACCCCTAGCATTTTCATATATAGAACAATGAACTATAACTTTCTTTTTTTAGACGGATGGGGGTACAAATGGATTGGGATGAAATGTGTAAAGTGTTACAAGTCAAGTCTCATCATAAATGGGTAGTCCCGTCCGTATTGGGGAGTTGATGCTATGTTCTTATCACATTTCTCACTCTCATGTCCCAACACTATCTTTGCATTATTGTGGGAGAATATATTCTTCACACCCAAATTGTGTACACTCACTTGTGTTCATCTCGTGTCTATTTAATGTTTCATTTACTCCTTTTCACATCTAGTAGTATTACAAATAAATTAAATGAATAAAATAATAAATTTAGGGGTACACCAGAATCGTGTACTCTATTAGTACACCAGGCAAACACAGGCACTTAGTATCTGTATTTGTCTGGTGTACAAATGAGGTACCCTATTTTGATGTACCTTAGCATGACCCAAATTTAATTTATAGGATTGAAATCAAATAAACTTTATAATCTACTAGGAAGTTTCCTTATTATTTTAATCATTTATTAATTATTATACTTCCCCCATCCCTTAAAGTCCTTCCATTTTGACGTTTAGGAGAATTAATGAAGAGATATTTTTGTGTTGACTTTTCAAAAATATCTTTGACGTGATGATAAAAAGTAGGATGTGATGAGTAGATCATTAGTAAAAAGGTATGATATGATATGTAGGTTAAAAATTAGTAAGGATAATTTGAGATCCTTTTTTTAAAGTAAGCCATTTGAGAACTTGATCCCAAATGATTTGAGTCATTTGACTATGTTCACAACATACAAAGTGGATTCAGGAGTTTTTTTGGCACATTAAGCAATACTTTCATTGTCCCCGAAAATAATCATTTTATTTGACTTTTTACAATTTCCAACTAACACTTTACCTACTACTCCCTCCGTCCTATATCTTTCTTCCCATTGCGCAAAACGAAGAAAAATCCCAAGTTTTTTCAATCTATTTTATTTAAATATTGGTATAGAAATAAAAAATAAAACATACATATTTTAAAACTACATTAAAAGTTCAACAAAACAAGTGGTGACAAGAATATTTTATTTTATCATATGGGCCATGAAAAAACACAAAAAAATATAAATTTCCGTGAAGTTGGAATAATGCTCTGGGAAGAAAGATATAGGACGGAGGGAGTAATACTTACATTTATATATGAATATATTTTATGAAACTTAAAATTTCAAAACTACATTTAATAAGAAACTTATTGATATTACATTTATATCAAAACATAATGTATTTTTTTTCATATATCAGAGTCAAAATTTACGTCCAATTGACATTGAATTGAATTCTTAATGATATCTATAATGAGTGGGGTCCAAATGACATTGAATTCCTAATGTCTTTGAATGACATTGTCCATTTGAGACATCTATAATGTTCCATTAGATCCAACATGATTTATATTCCCCTAATTTCCTTCTCTCACCAAAACTCTTCGCCTCCCAGCCCCGCTTTTCATTTTGATGAATAGAAAAAAAATATGAACCACATCTCCGAAAGCCTCTTTAGATGAATAGAGAGAGGGTAAAAAGGATACGACCGCAAGTGTTTGATGTCATTAGATGACATTGAAATGGAATGTCAACAAATCTTTGGGGATTTGTTATCACTTCACAACATTAATAGACTCCGTACAAACGAAGGGAGTAAATAATGTAGGATATATTCAAATTCAAATACAATCAATTTTTGACTCTATAAATAAAGTCTCGCAGGAAATGTTGAGATACAAATTTGAAGTGCTTGTTATTAATTAACGTCTTATGCGATTAAACTATTTTGATATACTCCGAAACAAATTATTGATCTGAAAGCGTTTATGCGATTCGTCAAACTATCAAGTCATAATTCTTGTTCTTCATTCATAAAGTCTTCAACGCTACTTCGCAGTAAGCAGCGTTCATCTTTCTTTTAATAAATTTATAACAAGAGTAAAGAGAAAAATGAGAAAAATTATTTTAAGACAGATGAAAAAAGAAATTGAGCTTTTGTTTATAGTGGGAAGAAGTGTTCCCTTCTTGACCTAATAAATTTTATAATTGACTGACGTAATTATTAGCAAAATAAGTATTCCCTGTATCGTTAATTTCCTAAATAACTGTATCATACCTTTTTATACAATACATTAAAATCAAATGCACATAAATGTAATATATATATCTATATTCATTCTATTTTAATGCATGTAAAAAATCATAATAAATAGAGTAGTTTTTAAATATGAGGTATAGAGTACTACATGATTGAAACTTAAAAATAATATTAAGTACCCCATCACTCCATCAAAAAATTATTTATTTTATCTTGTGAATCAATCTATATTTAAAGTGTTTGCTATGTGTATCACACCTCATACATCACAAAGAAGGTACTCTCTATTTTTTTTCAATGTTACTAACTTTATTGTAATGTTGTTGGGTTCAAATATGTGACTTATAATTTGGAAGACCTAAAATTATGGCGTTCCACTATAATGTCTTTAACCTTTTTTATTTGTCATGGGACCTTCAATTATCCAGTTTTTTAAAAAATAATTTTACATTTCGCTCTGATACACAATAATCCAATTTTTACTGAAATGTGCCCATTTTAGGTCACCGTTAAACTGCCAACGACTAGTTAACACAAGTAGCTTGTTTTACGCAATAAAATGAATGATGAGATTATTTTTTAAATTCATGTTTACATTTTTTGGAAACTTCTGTTAAATTTTTAAAGTAACTTTCTACGTCCATCATTTTTTTAAAGATGAGATTATATATGATATTTTTTTTCTTTTTTTTATCTCCACAGATATTTGTGTTATCTGTCACGGCCGACCGGATAAAATATTAGGTGCCTTGCTAGTTGCTATGCACTGAATATTTGGATCTTTAGTTTCTTTTATCCCTCTATTCCAAATAATGTTTGTTATCTAGTTTAAGGCTGTTTAACTTTAACAAAATTTAAGAAAATTATTTAAAATGAAAAAGTTCTTCATATATGTTTAGAATTTGTTTTGATGAAAGAGAAATTTTGTGAGTTGCCCTACATATTCACTACTAAAAAAAGATAATAAATTTAGATTATTTAGAACATAAAAAAAAGAATTATCCTATCGTGGTCCTAATTATGGTTCATATATCTAAGGTAGACATTCTCACATACTTTTCATGCACTCGTAGTTAGATCTTTTTGATTTTACAAGGTCTAATTCATTTAATTTAACAATTTCATATAAAAAGGTCTATAAGATAAATATGGACCTAAAGATCACAAAAAGATTTTTCTAAAAAAAAGTGAGTGTAATTTTTTTCGGACGGGAAAGATGAAATTAAAACATAATCCATCATAAGAAATATGTACTCCGATACTAAATCTTTCTGTCTTAATAAAAATTTCATTGAAAGAAAAAACAATGAAATCTTCATTGTTTTTTTCTTTCAACTAAAATCACATTTTGAGGGTGAATAAAAATGATTTTAAATAGATAAAGACGGAGTTTATTTTGACCAGGGTCGGTCTCGAAGATTCGGTGGCCCTAGACGAGACAAAAAATGGGCCTTGGCCTCTATCATCTACGTAGTACTCCGTATTTTTTATGCTTTTTGTTGTGTCTCTTTTTTGTTATTTTTATATCTATTATTTATTTTCTCTGAAATAAGACTAATCTTTAGAAAAAAGAAAAATAAATGATAGGGGTAGAAAGTCATTTTAAAAATGTAAAGGAAGACTTCGATACAAAAAACATTTAAAAATAATATCTTAAAAAATAATCCAACTTTTATTTCATTGCGTAAAACAGACTATTTAAACGGGCTGTTAGCATATTAACGACGCTTCAAAAAATGCGTATTTCAGCAACACTGAGATTATTATAAAAAATAGTAAAATATAGGATTATGTTCAAAAATTGGGTAAATATGAGATTATTGTCATTATACAAGATATTTTTTTTCTTTTTTATTTCCACAGATATTTGTGTTATACTACTCCCTCCGTTCCACAAAACCCTTCCTCTTTCGTTTTTTGCTTTTCACAAAACACTTCCACTTTCTATTAAAAAACCACTTTTACTCCTACTTTTTCATACCCTACCTATCACATCATACTTTTTCACTAATAACCAAACTATCACATCTTACTTTTTCCCATCACATCAGGGGCAAAATTGGAAAGTCAATCAAAATTACACTTTCTTTATTTTTTCCAAAGTCAAAACCGGATGGGTTTTGTGGAACGGAGGGAGTATTATACATCTGTCACGGCCGACCGAATGGAGTATTAGGTACACTAGCGAATATTTGGGTCTTTAGTTTCTTTTATCCCTCTATTCCAATGTTTGTTATCTAGTTTAAGGCTGTTTAACTTTAACAAAATTTAAGAAAATTGTATAAAATGGAAAAGTACTTCATATATGTTAAGAATTTATTTTGATGAAAGAGTAATTTTGTGAGTGATGGAATTTGTTATGGGGTATGAGTTACTGGTTTGGACCATAAGCTAAGACACCGAACCTGAGTTGAATCGAATTAAAAGATTGAATCTAATCGATTATTTAATTTAACTCAAGAGCTTATATAACGATTATTTTTTTCTCAATTTTCTGATGTGAGATGCACTCTAATACTCCCTCCCTCTCCAGTGACAACCCAGTCATTTTGAATTTAACTGGCTGACCACATGTAAATGGGTTTCTGTCTTCTTTTTTTGTCTTGAGCGACAACACCTGAACGTTCACGAATCACTGGGTATGGATTTCCAGACAGACAATCGGGTTAAATGGGTCACATGCCATTGGGTAACATTCCGCACGGACAACTAGCTAGACTAAACATTTAGGGCGTTAGGAATGAACATCTAGAAGAACACCTTGAGAGACAAGGTGAGCTAAAACTGGCTCTGATACGATGATGAAATTTGTGATGGGATATGAATTACTGGATGTCTAGATTGGACCATAAGACACTTGAGTTAAACAACATTAAAATATCGAATCCAATCGATTACTTAAATCAACTCAAAAGCTTATATACCGATTATTTCTTTCTCACTTTTCTGATGTGGGATGCACTCTAAAAGTGAGTTGCACCACATATTCATTACTAAAAAAGATAATAAATTTAGATTTTATTAGAACATTAAAAAAAAGAATTATGCTACCGTGGTCATAAGGTCCATATGCCTTCTCACATACTTTTCATGCCCTCGTAGTTAAATCTTTCTCATTTTACAAGGTCTAATTCATTTAACAATTTCATGTTATAAGGTCTATAAGATAAGTATGGACCACAAAATAATTTTTCTAAGAAAAGCGAGTATAAATTTTTTTAGACGGGAAAAGTGAAATTAAAACATAATCCATCATAAGAAATATGTACTCCGATAGTATCTTTCTGTCTATCTTTCTGTCTTAATAAAAATTTCATTGAAAGAAAAAACAACTAAATCTTTATTTATTTTTCTTTCATGTAAAATCACATTTTGAGGGTGAATAAAAATGGTTTTAAATAGATAAATATGAAGTTTATTTTGACCAAGGTTGGTTCCGAATATTCGGTGGCCCTGGACGAGACAAAAAATGGGCCTTGGCTTTAATAAATTAAATTTAATAAACTATTTTCTTTGAAAAAACAACTAATATCGTAATAAGACACATATCATACTCCCTCTGTTCCCCTGTATTTGTCCACATTTGACTTTTGGAACTGTTCATCTAAGCACTTTGACTCATCAAATTCTCTCAATGTGTAAGCCTAAATATAGTCATGTGTGATCTTATTTGATTTGTCTTAACATATAGATTATTAATATATAATTTTTATAATTTTTTAATATACAAATTACAAGATAAAATGGATTAAAGAAGTGCATTGGATGGTGTGCAAAAATGAAAGTGGACAAATACAGGGGGACGGAGGGAGTAATAACTACTCCGTACTTTTAATAGGCCTCACGGTAGGGCACCTTGGGCCCCCTTGGACCGACCCTCGTTTTGACGCTGCTCTAATTGGTGGCAAACGACGACACTAGTTAAATTAGAACATCTTCGGCGCTCTGATCCTAAAATGACACGATGGTTTATACTCGTTTAACTCACCTCATAAACCTCACACCCCTACTCCTCCTCTAAGGCCCCGTTCCGTTCAACTTATTTTTTTTATTTTTTCTTATTATTATTAAAATCATATCAGACCAGATCAGATCAGATGGAATCAGATCATATCATATCATATCGAATCAGATCAGATCAGATTAGATCCAATCAGATCAGACCAGATCAGATCCCATCAAGAATTTTTATTATTATTATTATTATTATTATTATTATTAAAAATGAAAAAGAAAAAACTTAAGAAACAAGTTAGATAGAAAACTGAGAAAGTAATCCTAAAATAAAAAATATTATTAAGTAAGTTACATATGAAGTAATTATTAAAATATTACTTTTTTATAAATAAAAATAAATATATGCTAATTTTGACTGAGAAAGTTATATATTATTAAAAAATATTAGAAAGTTATATATGAAGTAATCATTAAAATATTAAATTAATATTCTAATTTCACAAAAAATAATCATAAAATAAAAAAGATTATTACATTATAATATGAATGATTATTCTAATATATGAATTAACTAGTTCTATTTTATTAAAAAATAATCATAAAATAAAAAATATTTATTATATCATAATATGAATTAACATTACAATTTTCAAACGTTATTATAAAGTCAAATCAAATATTGATTTGAATTTTAAATCAAATCATAATTAATCAGATCAGACCAGATCAGATTAGATCAGACCAGACCAGATCAGATCAAAAACAATCAGATCTGATCAAATCCAATCTGATCAGATCAAATCAGATCAGATCAGATCATAACTACAAAAAATTAGATCAAATCAGAAATAATAAGTTAAACGGAATGGGGCCTAAGGCCTGGGCTGGAGACAAGGTGAAGGGTTGGGGTGGGAGCAGAGGATTGTGCTCGAGTGGGTTGGCATGGGAGTTAAGGGGAGGGTTAGGGGACAGAGACAGATCATTACTACAAAAAATTATATCAAATCAGAAATAATAAGTTAAACGGAATGGGGTCTAAGGCCTGGAGACAAGGTGAAGGGTTGGGGTGGGAGCAGAGGATTGTGCTCGAGTGGGTTGGCATGGGAGTTAAGGGGAAGGTTAGGGGACAAAGACAATCATTTTTATGGTTGGAACATCGTATGTGCCACCACTGCCACTAGGGGTGTGCACCGGTCCAAAACCGGACCGGACCGGACCAAAATTGGAATGGACCGGAACCGGAATCCTCTATTTGCAAGGACCGAAGACCGGACCTGTTAGATACCGGTCCGGACCGGTCCGGACCTGAATTTTCCGGTCCGGTCCGGGTTTACCCTATTATGGACCGGAATTTAAACACAAATGACCTATTTTTCATTATAAAAAAATCATATCTAAATTGTATATGTAAATATATATGTAATACCATCAATCCCCAAATTTATAACAATAACCATTCACTTGGGAGCGCAATGGTTAAATTCATAAGTTCATAACACTACAAAATCTATGAAAAAAAATCTCAAACCAAAGTTCAAACTTCAAAGAAAAAAATTAAATAAAAAATACTTAAAGTAAAAATTTAAATTAAGTAACATATCATGCTAGGAGCCTAATAAAATTGAAAAAAGAAGAAATTTGAAAGGATAATGGTCTAATGAATTAACTATTTATTTAAAAAATTAATATTTTATTATATACCGGTCCGGACCGGATAATTCCGGGTTTAGACCGGACCGGACCGGAAACCCGGAATCCTAAATTTTGGAGGACCGAAGACCGGACCTGAAAATTCCGGACCGGTCCATTCCGGTCCGGTTCAGGTCTAAATTCCGGTCTGGACCTGTTAATGCACACCCCTAACTGCCACAATTAAATCCATCGATACTTTATTTAAAAAGACATGGAGTCAACCTTTGTTTTTCCCGCCCATGCGTTATTACATTAACAAATGGCAATTGTTCTCTTAAAATGGTAAGTTTCTGAAAATAATATAATAATAAATATTAAAAACTTACGCATGTGCTTAATTCTCCATGCATTATTACATTTTCAAAAAAGTCAATTATTCACTTAAAATGGTAATTTTTATTACATTAACAAATGACAATTGTTCACTTAAAATGGTAAGTTGCCAAAAATATAACAATACGGAGTAATTATTAAAAACTTGCGCATGTGCTTAATTTTCCATGCATTATTACATTTACAAATGGCAAGTTAATTATTATGAATTTAAAATTAATATTAGTTTTTACACACAATGCCTTTAAAAAACGTGAAATTATAAATCTAAAAAATAATTATTACATAATATTAATAATCTTAAAAATTAATCTAAAAAAATGGTTTAAAAGCTATAAATACAATTCCTTTTTTTATCACACTGAATTTATCCATTCGTACGGGGTGTTCTAATTATACAATTTCGTACGTTATTTTAACCTCTTTTTTTCTGTAGGGGCGTTCGGAATTTGTTCCTTTTTTATCACACGGTATTTTAATATCGTAATTGTCATTTTTATACACCCAATTGGAAATAATTACAAAAGGTAAGTTATACAATTATACACCCAATTTTGCAAAAAAAAAAAAAATTGGAAATAATTAAAAGGTAAGTTCTACAATTATACACCCAATTTTACAAAAAAGATAATTGGAAATAATTAAAAAAGGTAAGTGCCAATTTCCTTTTGAATACGAACAATTTTATCTCTGATTTTTAAAAATTACTCCGTACTTTTTAAAAACATGATATTATTAATCAAAAAAATAATTATTATTATTAATCTAAAAAAATGGTTTAAAAGCTATAATAAATACTCCCTTTTTATCACACGGTAATAACCAGTTTTAACACGTAATCATTTTAAAAAAGGAACAAATAATATGACACCGTTTATAATTGGTAATTAATTTTAAAAAAGGAACAAATAATATGACACCGATAATTGGTAATTAATCCATACTTTATTTAAAAACATATGTAGTCAATATATGGTTTTCCCGCCCTGACAATTACAAATGGCAATTGTGAAGTTAAAATGGTAAGTGACTGAAATTATAGTAATAATTATTATAATTATTATATTTATAATAATTAAAGAAAGGTAAGTTAAAATGACCGAAAGGTAAGTTAATAATTGCAGTGACCGAAATTATAGTAATAATTATTATAATTATTATATTTATAATAATTATAAAATGGCTAAAAGGTAAGTTAATAATTGTGAAGTTAAAATGGTAAGTGGCTAAAATTGTGAAATTCTAATTAAAAAGTATAAATATAATAATTAACGTATTGAAAATTGTAAATATTTAAAAAAGGTAAGATAATAATTGTAGTGGCTTAAATTGTAGTAATAATTATTATAATATTATATTTATAATAATTATAAAATGGCCAAAAGGTAAGTTAATAATTGTGAAGTTAAAATGGTAAGTGGCCGAAATTGTGAAGTTATAATTATTAAAAAAAAGGTGTAAAAATAATAATTAACGTATTGAAAATTGGAACTAATAAAAAAGGTAAGTTAATAATTGTAGTGGCCGAAATTGTAGAAATAATTATTATAATTATTATATTTATAATAATTATAAAATGGCCGAAAGGTAAGTAAATAATTATGATGTTAAAATGGTAAGTGGCCGAAATTATGGATTTATAAGTATTTAAAAAGTTATAAATATAATAATAACTATTATTTTTATAATAATTAACCGAGTAATATAAAATGGTAAGCGTGATGTTAATATAATTATTATATATATATAATAATTAACTTATTTAAAATTGGAAATAATTAAAAAAGGTAAGTTATAAAACTGCAGAGCGTAAGTTTTTAATAAAGATGGAATCAATGAATTATATGCTAATAACTAACCATTGTTCTTTTGACTACTGATTGGAAATGTCTGAAATTATGGTAAGAATAAGTAACTATCATTTTTAACCATCAGAAGTTAATATAATTATTTTTATAATAATTAACATGAGTAATATAAAATTGTAAGCCATCGAAAGTTAATATAATTATTATATTTATAATAATTATCGTATTAAAAAAAAGGTAAGTTATACAAATCTAAAGCGTAAGTTTTTAATATAGGTAATTTATACAAATGCACAGAGTAAGTTTTTGAAAATTGGGAATAATTCAAAAAGGTAAGTTATACAATTATACACCCAATTTCGAAAAAAGTTAACCCTTCTTATTATAATTATTATAATTATAATAGCTTATACCCTATAGCCTATTACAATTAAATATACTATAATTATTCTCACAAATTGTACAATAATGTAGTGTATAAAGAAATCTGTCGAAATTTGTAAACCAATGATGTTTTTTACCTTAAAATAATATAATCTCTATATTTTATTGCATCTCATTTTTATCATTGAAAAATGATTTGAATTTAATAACATAAAAATGACCCGTGCAACGCATGGGTGTGATACTAGTTTATGTAATGAGTGATGTATAATTGAGTGACGCCAATTTAGAAATCTTAATTGATAAATAGTATAAAAATTTATTGTAACGAGACTATACCTTAAAATAAATTAAATAATACTCCGTATTAAACTTACATTATATCCATATATACATTTTTTTTTATCTATGATAATTTCTTTTAAAACTATCCTCTCCAACATTGAGCTACGCTGTATACTGATATGCGCAAAGGTAAATACTAAATAGAAGAAGAAGAAAGAAGGATTCATCATTTTTGGTACTTTCTCGTCGGTGATTTCTTAATTTTCATTTTTTAATTTGGAGAATTCAATGGAAGAATAGTATTGGAATTACTGTTTTGTGTAGGTGGCTGGGGTGCGGGCGGGGTGAAATTGATGGGTCCGGGGAATTTAGAGAGGATTAGAAGGATAATCATCAATTTTACGAACGAAGTACCATAGGCGTCTCAAAACCACTGGTGTCACGATGTTACACCACTTCAAGTGGTGTAACATTACAACTTCTTAATTTTAAATATGTGAATTTTTATTTTTTAATCTTAAACCACTATGTAAATACATTATATTGGTTATAACTTCAAATGAATATCATAAATTGTAAATTTATAGACAACAAAAGTATTATTTTTATTATGTTATATATTTGTGTGTGTGTATGTATATTTATATTTATATATGTATGAACCACTGGTTCCAATGAACTAGTGTCTTGACTGATTTGATTACCGGTCCGGTTTTAAAAACTATGGTTCGAAGAGTGCTATTAAAAGTTGGGACGGATGCATTCACTTTTTTCAATTTCATGACCAAATAAACTTATCAATCTTAATCATAGAAGATGAATGAATTTTTTTCATACAAAAATAGTAAAAATAATACTAATAAAAAGTACTTGTATTTTATAATTGAATATTTCTAATTGTGGATTTCCACACCAATAATGAATGGATTTTGTAGTGAAATGGGTCCAAATAAAGGAGAAAAGAGTAGACAAAGAGATGCATTGCACCATGGCCTACATATCCCATCTGATTAACTTTCCTAAATAAAATACGGATACGGAGTACATACATTCATACATACACACAATAATACTATACAAATATACCAATAGATAAGAAGAAGAAGAAGATGATGATGAGATGCCACCTCACTCTCTTGTCCCTTTCCTTCCACCCATCACTTTCCTCCAACGTGCTTATCCTTTCATATTTGAGTTTTGTAAGTACTCCCTCCTAAAATGATTTTCCTAATTCTGTTTACAAGTTTGATCAATTTTATTTTTAGTTTAATTTATTTGATTGTAGATCTAAAATTAAAAAAAATAAAATTTATATATTTAAAAATTATATCAAAAGTTCTACAAAACAAGATATGACAAGACTATATTATTTTTTCAAATAACTAACAAAAATAGGTAAAAAAGTTATTAAAGTTTGATCCCGGGAATAAAAAATGAGATGAATTTTTTAGGATGGAGGGAGCACTACCTCTCTTCCAAAAAAGATTCTCAATTGTGTTTGATACAAAATTTAATAAAAGTAAAAATGTATGGTTCAAAGTAATGCAGAGAGAGTACTTGTAATAATATTAAATGTAAAACTTGTAAATTTTGACCTCGGTATGCAAAAAATACAATATTTTATAATATAAATGTAATATCAATGAATTATTTTTGGAATATAGTTTTGAAATATCAATTTTTTAAAAAATATAGATATGAATGATCAAAATGTAACATTGGAGATCGTGAAAAATCAAATAGAAAAAATAACTTTCGGACATAAGAAGGACAACATAATAATAATAATAATAATAGTACAAATAATAATAATAATAGCAGTAATAATAACAATGGAATGTCAAAGATCTTGTGGTCCAACGACATGATGATGAGTCTCCCATGTGAGAGAGGTCATAGGTTCGATCACGTGCTGAATTGATTAAGAACGTAACGTATGAACATATATTACATTATAATAGAGTTATAACTGTTTTAATAATAATAATAATAATAATAATAATGGAGTATCTGAGAGTATTACTAAAACTACTTTTAAAGTTGTGGGAATTTTTAACGTCGTGGGGGGCGTTAAACACCATTCCGCAGGGACATTTTCGGGGCTTCATCATGCTCGTGTCAAAATATTTAACGGGTGAAAGAATAATAGATAAAGGTGCGCGGGCCCCTCCATTCCAACGTCTATAATGCCGTTAGGCATTTAAAAAAAAATCAACTTTTATATATTCACTCTGATTTAAAAAAAATAAAACACAGAAACACAAATCCTCATCTTTCTTTAAAAAATTATCAACTTTCTCTCTTATTTTTTAATTTTTATTAGGAATCCATTCGGTCCTCCATCGGGTCATGAGCCTAATGAGTACGCGATGTGACTTTACCAAACGTACAAGAATAATCTGACTTTTTTCAAAAGCCCAACCACACTGGTGAATCTGGGGGACTTGGAGTCAATTCTAGAAACTCAACCGAACCAAATGTATCAAAAAAGTGCAGGTCAAAAGAGTCACAGACCACAATCATGAACCAAAACTTCGATGACTGTGACGACATGGTCAATTAAATATGGACACCGAATGAATAAGTTTTGGTGGCGTCCGCGTGGGTCGACGTCTCGGAGCATCTTATCATCGGTAAATTTTATATGTCCTTATATCTGTGTGTGTGAGTGTGTGTATGTGTGTTAAATTATATAATTTCGTTAAATTATATACTTCTTAAAAGTTTTTATCAAACGAGGGATGCGATGTGAGATCGTACCTGAAATCTCTATGAGATGTGCCTCTTGGTTTTTCTCTCAGAAAAATGAATACCCACAGAGAAGGGTTCACTAAGTGATATGCTAGTTAACAGTTACGGATGACAGGTTCAATGATGTAACACACATGCAAACACATCCAAAACAGAAATACTCCCTCTGTCCACCATAGATCTTTCTAGACACTATTCACATGGTCAAACTTTACTCACTTTGTTTGCTCAATTTTACTAATCATTTCATAAAATAATATAGTCTTGTCACCTCTAGTTTTGTAGAACTTTTCATGTAGTTTATTACTATATAAATTTTATTTTAAAATTTTACTCCTATAATCAATTAAATTGAATTGAAAATAAAGTCGGTCAAGCCTCGTAACGCGTAATGAGAAGATCATACATGGACGGAGGGAGTAGTAAACATACACACACAGATTTGTTTACGTAATTCGGAGCTCAACCTCCTACGTCTGCGAGGCCCACGTTTGTGTTATAGCCATCCACTAGATCATGGTGAGTTTTACACAGATCAAATACACTAATGTTTTGACGAGGAAAATGTTACGTAAGACCTCAGGTATAAAACTCTGTTTGCACCTATCACCTTGGCACGCTACACCCTCATTAGGTTTCTTCCAAGGAAGTGAATTCAACCTTTTCTCATGGGCAGCCCAATGCTCAACTCTTGGACTCATGTGTCATCACTTGGTCGTGAATCAAACAACTGGGAAGAATGTTTCTGATATATGACTTCACGATCGAGTAAGCTTTAAATCCTCACGCTAAGATAAAGATTGTTGCATGATCTTGTGTCTCTCGCTTCTGGAACTCTCGTGTTTTCTCTCTCTATTTTCTCCAACCTCCAATAGATCCTCTGCGTGATATATATACGTATAAAGTCCCAGTCCTAGTGTACTGCACGGAGGAGTCTTGGCGTGACTACAAACAGAGAGTGTCCCAGATCCGTAAAATAAGATGTTCGGGATAAACTCCAGTATCCAAAAAAAATACCTTGCTCATGATAATCTCCATTATGCGAAGATGCTTGAGACGTCCCAACTCTTCAGAAGATATGACAATGTCTTCAGACTCCTTGTAACCAAGAGTAGGATGACAGAAAAAAATGCTACAACACAAATTAAAGCTGTTATGGATAGTAGAGTAGGATATTTAATCATTATTATTGTATTGTAATTTAGGTTTTATTAGGTGAGCAGAATTATAAGCTCCTTCGAGGTTTCTTTACGGTTCTTTCCCTCGTCGCTTTTATTGAACCGTCAGGTTAGATTTATGGTTAGCTAGGGTTTCCTTGTCTCCTATAAATAGAGATGTAACTTCATTTAGAATAATCAATCAATAAACAACTCAAAACCCTAATTTCTTCTCCCCTCTCGGTTCGCCGATTCCTTCTTTGCCTCAATTCTCCTTCTTCTTCCTCGTCCCATATTCTCAAGAGCTCGAAGACGCTCTGAGTCTTCCCTCTCCGATACGTTGTTCGTATCAAAAGCATCTAACCTATTCTATGTGATTGTGATTTGTCAAAAAAATAATGCCAACCCATGACAAGGGCAATTAAGGATAAAACAGAATAGACCTAACAATCTCCCCCTTTGACAATTTTTTGACAAACACAAGCATAAACAATCAGCAGTTCAGAACCTCTTCTCCTCTTTTTGGAAAAAAATTCCAAAGGCAAAAGTAATATTTGTAACATAGGAGATGAGTAATATTCAAACAATGAACAAGAATGTTTACGAAAATGATACCTAAGAACAATTGAGAGAGTCACCCTACCAAGAGTATGTGAATTTTAGAATTTAATAATTAAAATGAATTTCTAGTTTTAAATCCCACACAAAGTGAATTTTAATTTGATGGGTTTTTGTTTGGGTATATAATTATTTGTGCAAAACTATGAGTGGTCTATGACTAATATAATGCCGCATCCGGACAGTGAGAAGAGGACCACCTTGAATTTGTTACCAACATTATTCATCTTCTTTTGTTTCTGGTCATTTTCCTTCTAGAACCTCTTGTGTTTTTTTCTTGCTAAAATGGAACTCCACTCCACCACCCACTCCCTATTTGGCACACATTTTCCTTTCTTCTTTTCTTCTTCTAACAAAACTCATGCCATTATTCTCAAAAAAATTATATTATTTTCGTCTCAGAGTATTCGTTTAATTTTGATCTTTTATAATCAAAATAGATAAATTTTTATTTTTAATTAAATAAAATGTATACTAAATATTGTTACAAAAATAATTTTATTAGATTTATCTTGTAAATTTTTTTAATGTATAATTTTATTTAATTAATATATCACATACTCCGTACTTTTTATTAAATTGAAAGTCAAAATTGATTTATGATTGATTGCAAAAACTCAAAATTGAATAAATAATCTTGGACAAAGGGTGTAAAATAAAATTTTATTCAACAATGGTAATATTACATAATGATCGTTGATGCTCTCTCATTGAATACCGATCGAGTGCTTATCTTCTTCTTTTTTTTTCAAAAATACACTGACTTTTTCTTTTACTTAAGTTTGTTTGTTTTTTCATTCTTCTCGTACATTATTCACATAATCAAAATTTATATACTTTGTTTGCCTATTTTCGTTACTTATTTAATAAAATAGTATAATAATATCACCTCTAGTTTTTCACATCTTTTGATACGGTTTTTAAATATTTAAATTTTATTTTTAAATATTGCATCTTCAATCAAATAAATAAGATAGAAAATAAAGACATCCAAACCACATAACGCATAATGGAAAAAAACTAACTTGGAGGAAAAGAGTAATTTTTGTAGAGTATTACCTACATAGTACGTCCAAGTGTATTTATTCAGTTTTATTTTTCCGAGTCAAACTGGGCAAACTTTGAGTTTCAATTACTCTCAATTTGTAATACGTATAAGTATAATAATAAAATGAAATTTTAAAGTTCTCAACTACATAATTCTAATAAAAATATTTTTGGACTAATATGCATTACTATTTTTGTTTCATTGAAGCTCAAAATTTATTATCTTTGACTCGAAAAAGTCAAATTAGATAAATAGACTAAGACGGATGAACTATGATTGTAAAACTATTCAAATTATGTGAGCCCCATAGCAACAATAATAATTGGGAAGTGTTATTGCCACTCGACAAATTACTTAGGGCAGCCATCAATTTTTCAACTTCCAATTTGTTTTTTTCTTATATAATCTTATGATATATCAAATTTTTATCATCTTACATTCTTACCATAGCATAATTGTCAACAATGATTGTTTACTTCATAAAATGGCCAAATATGAAATTGTTTAACAATGAAGAAAATACTCTATAATTTTTTACAATTATGCCATGGTAAGATAATACAAATTTGACAACGGGCTGTTTTGAATCTAACTGGTTGACCACTTGCAAGTTGACTACCGGGTTGTTTTGAATCTAACTGGTTGACCACTTGCAAATGAACTCTCATCTCATTGATTTTTTTGGAGCCAACACCTAAAGGACCACGAGCCTCTGGTAGGAACTTCCAGACGTGCAATCGTGTTAAAGATGTCACAGGTCGTTGGGTACATACTCCATACGGATAACTGGACTAAAGACTCCCGAATCGTTAGAAATGAACATCTAGACAGACACCTTGACAAACGAGGTGGGTCAAAATCTACTCTGATACCATGATAGAATTTAAAATTAATCACTTGCGTTAAAGTTGGGATCTATCATTCTAACCCAAAAGCTTAAGCCGATAGGTAGGGCTTCACCCTTCTATATATGTTAATGGAATTCATCTTTATTTTTCGATGCGGGAACTCTAACACTCTCCCTCAAGTAGTAACTAGTCTAACCTAGTTAGTACTAGGACAAACAAGTCTAACATCTCAAACTCTTATAGCTAGACCAAACAAATGGCGCTGACATCTCAATCTCTTTTTAGCCAACTCAACCCATGAAAGAATCTAACTCGGACCAGACCTGCTCCGATACCACCATGATAGAATTTAGGATGCGGTAAAGATAAGAGCCGAGCCCTCTTTAGTAGGGAGAAATATCATTGAACACTACGTACCTTTAGCCATTTAAACCTCTTTCGTAAACATTTGATTGCAAAAAACAGAAGTTTTTTTTATTAATGAATTACGGAGTAGAATTTTTATTATGAATTACAAATAATTTAATAATTTACGGAGTATGTGTATTTAACTTAACAGGATAAACTGTCAGATTGGCCCCCAAAATATCCAAAACTTCTTCTCATTCCTTCTTCTCCTCCCCTCTCTCTCTCTGTGTGTGTATATATATATATATATATATATATATATATATATATATATATATATATATATATATATATATCCTCTGTTTCTTTTTCCCCCAATTCTCCTCACAGGATAAGATAAGAAATGGTGGATCAAGAATTGTCGGGTCTTTTTCCGGGTCTTCCCGAAGATTTGGGTCTCGACTGTCTGATTCGAGTTCCCTACGAAAATCTCCCCGCCGTCACCGCCGTCTGCCGCAGCTGGAAGCTCGAGATCGAGCTGCCGGAGTTCTGGAGAAGACGAAGAGTTTCGGGTCTGTCCACTCGGGTCGTCGTTTTCGCCCAGGCCCAGATCGACCCGACCCGCGAACCGGTTCCGTCGGCCAAGCACCCGGCGACCCCGCGTTACGGGCTGACCGTATTTGAACCGGAAACGGGTCGCTGGACCCGGCTGCCCCCGGTTCCCGGTTTCTCCGACGGGTTGCCCCTGTTTTGCGAGATTGTGGCTGTGGGGACGGACCTTGTTTTAATGGGCGGGTGGGACCCGGTCACGTGGGAGGTCTCGCGGGTGGTTTTTGCCTACAGCTTCGTCCGCGCCGCGTGGCGCCGCGGCGCGGACATGCCGGGGCCCCGCATGTCGTTCTTCGCTTGCGCGTCCGACGGGAGACGGACGGCGTTCGTCGCCGGCGGGCACGACGAGGAGAAGAACGCCCTGAAATCGGCAATGGCGTACGACGTGGCGGGGGACCGGTGGGCCCACCTCCCCGACATGGCGAGGGAGCGGGACGAGTGCAAGGGCGTTTTCGTCCGCGGAAAATTCCACGTCGTCGGCGGGTACGCCACAGCGGCGCAGGGCCAGTTCGGGGACGACGCGGAGACGTTCGACGCCTCCGCGTGGCGATGGGAGGCCCCGCGCGGCGGGTTCCTGGGGCCCGCCACGGGGTGTCCCCGAACTTGCGTGGGCCGCGGGGATGGAGAGTGGTATACTTGTGGAGGCGGTGACGTGGCGAAGCGGACGGGGACGATGACGTGGCAACCGGTGACTCAGCTCCCGGTCGCCGTGCACAACGTGACGTGTGTGATGATGTGGCAGGATGACAAGATGTTGGTGATTGGGTCGGCCAGTCACAACGAGCCACATAAGGCATTTGTTTTGGATTTGAAAGGGTACACGTGGGCCGCCGTCGCCGTGCCGGAGAACTTCTCCGGCCACGTCCAATCCGGATGTTGCTTGGAAATATAAGAGTTGTTTTTCTTTTCTTTTTTTATGGGGTGGGGGGTAAAAAGAGTTTGTAAATGTCGGAGTGTAAAAATGAAAGTTACATATTGGAGGGTACAAATATTTAGTTACCCCGGAGTATGAAAACAAACCATATGTGTGAATGTACACAAATGAAGTCCTTCAGATTGTAATTATTGTACTTTTGGAAGTTTTATTTCTTTTCCCCTGAATACTCATTTTGTTCTTCAGTGCACTTTTCACAATGTCTTTTTTCTTTTTTTAAAAAACTTCACACTCTAATGTCTCATTCTCAATTTTATCCACCATATTTGAATAATTAGGGAAGCATATTGTAATGGACAAATATAGAAAATAAACAATATTCTTACATCTATTAAAAGTCTATGAAGGGAGGGAGTATAAAATTATAGAATAACAGAGTTTTTTTCTTTGCAATTTTGGTTAAAGTGATACCTCTCTTCCTTACCCTGAATTGGGTAAAAACATGAAGGTTTTGGGCCGGTTCCGGTTGTAGAACAGGAGGTTCTAGAAAAGCACCGTTGGTCGGCAGTACCGGTTCGGGAGCTGGCGATTCTAGTTCCAGAATTTTTTTATTGATTTTTTACTCATCCAAACGTAGTACCCCGTATGTGTCTAACAAAGTTAGACACATACGGTTCTAGTTTCAATTCTCCCCACCCGCATTCCAATTACCTAAACCACCGGACTGAAAGGTTCTAGTTTCAATTCTCCCCACCCGCCCCAAAGGTTTCGATTTTAATTCTGGCCCCAAAACCTACGGTTCTAGTTCCGATACAAGTTCAAAACTACCTCTCTTCCTACAAAACCATTGTATTGTCCAAATTTCTCTAAAGGTCTGTTTGGTATATAGAATTGATAGAATTGAAATTGAAATTTCATGGGATCAATTCCATAGAATTTAATTCTGCCAATTTCAATTTATTTTTTGCACTATTAATTTCAAATCCACATAATTTTTGTGCTACCAAACACCAGAATTGGAATTTAAATCCTCAATTCCAATTTTATAGTTTGAATTCCGTGTACCAAACGGGCCTAAGGAACCAGTCAGGGTGTGGATTGGACTCCCTAATTTTGGGGGACTCATTTTTTTTTAAGACTTGATAATTGTGATTGACAATTTGGCATATTAAAAATGATTATCTATACGTGTACCTGATATATTAAGAGTTAATAATGCAAGGGTTGCAAGCACATTAATGTTGATCATATCCAAGATTACTTAATAAAACAAGCAAAAGCCAAGATTTATAAGAATTGACTTAAATTAATTTCAATTTATTTTAAAAATTGGTATGAAAATAAAACATAAAATATATATTTAAAAATAAAGAAATCTTTTAAAGTAAAATCTAAAAATGATCCTTTGTGGAGTAATAAGATATTATCCAACTCAATCTTTAATACAGAGTAAATTCTAATTATTTACGTAGTCTTTTATAATTGAAATTTATTTCTTATGTGAATTATCATAAGTAATACGGAGTATTATTCAAATGATAATTAGTTATAAGGTACTTTGTATTTCCATTATTTAAATTTAAAGTATATTCTCAAATGGTCAATTTGATACAATTAAATGTAAAATTAAAACAATGCATTTACTATACATAATCCACGAATTACAAAAAACATATAAAAAAATTTTTTAAAATTTGAATCAAATACTCCCTCTGTTCTCAAAAAGAGTTCTTATTTTGACCAAGTGTAAAAATAAAAATATTAAATTGTACTTGGCTTAAAATTTTGTTCTTGATACGATGAGTAAAAGTAAAATATGATAGATAAATTATTAGAAAAAAATATGATTTGATAGGTAAGATATGAAAAAATAAAGGTAAAACAATTTTTTAATAGAAAGTAAAAGCGTTTTTTTAAAATTAGAAAAAATGAAAGAAAAAGTATTTTTAAAAACAGAGGGAATATACATCTTTAACTAGAAAAAACATTTTGAGAAAACACTTCATCAGAGAAGATCATTTTAAAAATGTACTCTAAATTAAGCAAATAAAAATACCAAAATAAACCTAATTAATCATCATTTAAGTAATATTATTTACAAAAAACTATTCAAATAATAAATCGTAATTATAGAAAACTACGTAAGTAATTAAAATTTAATAGACTGATTTGGAAAAATATTTTATTATTTTGGGAATTTACTACAGAACAAAAATTGTCCAAAACTACTTTTGTCAAATAGATAACGAAAAGGAATAAAGAATATAGGCAAATTAGATTAGAACGGAAAGAGTAGAAAAGATAAGATACTCCACAAAGAAATAAGATAAAATCATCTCATGACAAATCTTGAGCAGCATATCCATAAATCAAAACTTTATAACTCAAAAAAAAACAAATTGTTGGTGCACTTAAAAAGATTAGAAGACAACAAGTCTGAAATTGAAAGGACAACCCACCCCTAAGATGTAAGGTTGGAGGACTTGTTAAGGATAACACCCTCGTACTTGACCTGGAACCACTTCATTGCATCTTCCTTAGTTACTCTGTGCTGGATCCCGACACGGGACTTGCACCTTCTTCGACGTGCAACGCGGAAACCAGGACGTTCCAAGACAACATAGAAATCCATACCATAAATACCAGTTGAGGGATCATACCTGTTTCATGAATATGGTTATTATTATTATTTTTGGAAAAACAAAACTAAGATTAGCATGACTGTTATACCATCACTCAGCACTGAAGGCCTGAAAAATTAGTTATAAATCAGCATGTGGCAATGACATACTCAATTGGCCTCTGTAAGTTCTCGTTCGCTTTTTCACATAGTTTAAGCAAAAAGTGATTTTTTTTTGTGGGACAGCTGAAAAGGAAGCCGAGTTCTTTTTGGGATGCCTTAAACATTTGCAGTCAAGAGACTACTTAAAGCATGGCTAAAATAGACGGGATGCTAAAGCTAGTATAGTTGTGTCTGAGGTGGCTAACAACATCTTCCAAACCGGCACCAAGACCATCAAAATACCATTGTTGAAATGGAAATGGCCTTCTATGCTTTCATTGAGGCATTTTTCCCCAAAATTTATGTAAATTATTAAACTGAGGGAGAACATTTTCAAAAAAATGAAAAAACTAGAGTTGGGCAACTTACTTGATTCCAAGATCAATGTGCTCCTGAATACCAAATCCAAAGCAACCAGTATCACTGAAGTTCCTCCTTAGCAGCTCATATTCCTTCACTTTCAATCCACTCTCAAGGAGTTGCATTGCTTTATCGCCCCGGACAGTGACATAGCATGCAATCTTTTCATTACGTCTGATACCGAAGGACCTCACAGTGTACCTAGCTGTTAAGGCACAAGACATCATGAAATCACCAAAACGGAAAACCAGGGTGATAGGATGAAACATCAGAAATGCAACTTTTCTTTCTAAATGATCATTGATCAATAAGTCAGGAGGAAAGCAGGAGAGACAACTCTCCAATATGATTGCACTCAGTGTTACAACGGAAAGTGACAAAGAAAAAAAAGACATCCATCAAAGCTCTCTACTCATATGAGATTGTTAGAAGAACTTTTTGCCTCTAGTAGTGGGAGTGATAATAATGGTATTCTCAAACACTCGCAAGGACGGAGAGTTGAAACACAAAATGAAACTCATATAATCTATCAGATAAATTGTCAATTGTAAAAACCAATGCATTATTAGTGTCCAACACATCAAAAATTCATTTTCTGTCTTATGAACTACAAATTTCTACACAGATATTCTTGTTTAATGGAAAAGAAAGTACACTACAAGTCATTTATAAGTGCACACCAGTATGCTCAGCGCAATTTCAGTGATAAAAGATAGCTCAAATTTCAAAACCTAGACAGTTATCAAAGAAAAGAAACAACTCCACATTCCATTGTCACATCTTGTATGAAGTAATGTAATACAATAAGAGAGACAAGCTTTGGAACACACCATGAATCTATTAATGCTTTGGAGATAAAAATGGCACAGAAAAATCTATTATTGCTTCAGACATAAAAATGGCAGAATAAATGTTAAAACAAAGCATGCAATGGAATCCATCTGTTGGAAACAAAAAAACATATCATACCCTTAGAGAAAACAGGGGTTTGGCCACTGAGTTGTTCCAGCACCTACACACATCAAAATATTTTAATATGTTCGCATAGCTGAAAGAAATGAAACAACAACGAATGGAGATCTATTGTACCTTTGCAGCTCTCGTGAGACGATCTCCACTTTCTCCGACGGAAATGTTCAGGACGAGCTTTTGGACTTTTATCTCCCGCATCGGGTTACTCAATTTCTTTTCTGCTGCCTGTTATCATGATACAAAACAAACCCCATTGTTTAGAGAGATGTGCATTCAAGAAAATAAGAGGATATAGATATGTTGGCCAGATCAAAAACCAATATCTTATTCAAACACTTGATTTCAAACACTTCAAAAACAATTCTAAGACTTCAAAGGCTGTAAAATTTCACTCATTCACTCATTACCAAACTAAGCCAAAATTTACTCAATCATTTTGCAATCAAATGAGACCTCACTCATGAATAAAGCAAAAATAGACAAGCTGGCAGATTACTCCTTATAAACCAATTTCCAAACAGAACTTTACTTGTTCAAAAGAGAGCTTCAATGTTTGATTCATTTCCTAGCAAAACTAAATGAACTGAGTCCATTTCTTGGTCAAGTGAAGCCATTCATTCATGGCTATTAGCTTTTAGAGAAATTGTATACAAACACACGCATCCGAAATCCATGATAGAAACAAATAACTAACACTTCTCAAGGGATTTCTAATCAAATACGAACACATAAACCAGATTTGAACACTATTTCGGGTATAAACCAGTTCAATGGCGATTTACACTGCAGATTTGAGCTCCCACAAAACAGAAACAAACTAAGGACTATATAAAATGGAACCAAGCAACCAGTTAAAGCAATATACCATCGTCGAACAATTGCTCGCGTCGTCTTCTCCGGTGCGGCGTCTGCGATCTCGTGGGGCGCGACACCTCTCTCCCTCCGTCTAGGGTTTTTCGTCCCTGCTAAATGTTTAAATAATGGATCAGCCCACTAACACTTCATTATTCGGGTGAGGAGGGCAAAAAACAAAAAGGAAAAAATGAGGGGTGATAAGAAAATAAAGAGAAACATTCTCCTAGCATATTATTCTTATTTTGTATTGTATATTTAAATGATTAATTATTTTTAATGTGTATTGTATGTTAACATAAATAATAATTTTTTAAAATTTATCAACAAGTTATACCGAATGAAATCATTTGTATATGAATATATAAACATTTTAGTTTTTATTTAATTAAAATCCAAATTTTGTCATGTTTGGTTTGACTTGAAAAAGTCAAATTGAACGACTACAATGTGACAAATGTAGTATTTCTCTATTGAATGTATGTATAAGTAAAAAATTTTAAAAAATGAGAAAAAACAAGAAAAGGAGGATGAAATAAAAAAATATCCCTACTCTTTTATGTGAGATTTTTCATTTCTGTATATTTTGTCTTCTCTATTTTGTGTCTAAATCAAATAAGAGAAAATATGAAAATGTTAAAGAAACACAAGTTTTTTCCCATCTACTTTTTTACTTGTAATGCAAATGGATGGTACATGTTGAATCTAATAAAGATTAGTACAAAAATTTCATTAGATTTATATTACTGGAAAACTTTTAAAAAATCGTTTATTTGTATTAGTATGCAATCTAAATTTTTTTATGTAACTGGTGGTTAAGCAATTTTTAATAAAGCTATTTATTCTATTAAAATCTTAGTATTTATTGATATTTTTTCAACCAAATGACATACAATAAATAAATGTCTAGAAATCGAAATCCAATTTGAGTAAGCATCTCATGAGATCTTAAGGATAATTAAAGAGTAATTATTAAATATACTCATCTCACTAGTAAGCATTTGCTTTTTTTTCACATAGATGAAGGTCCACTTTAAATTTTAGGTTAACCACTCTAAAAGTGGACTTAAGAAAGTGAAAGAGCCGCCTAGATGAGAAGGGATGATGATGATGATGAAATGACAGAGATAGTTGGAGCAAATGGAGGATGGATGGAAAATCACCCCTTAGTTAAAATTTTAATATTTAAGGTACCTCGTAGTATATTTTAAAAAATAGAGATATCCAGCTGTTATAATTAAAATAAAGGATACATAGCAATTTTTTGTTTTATTTCTCTTTTACCCTTCGGCTTTTTCTTTCCTACAACTACAAATTTTCCCTATTTTTTACACTAATGCTTTTATAAATATTTCATATACTGATATACGAAATAGTATTTCGTGTTCGTGATATGGGTAAAGATATTGATGTCAAAAATAAAGCCAAACTTGGATCATGTTATCTTCACCTAATCTGAATGATTTTAATCGGATTTGAATAAATTCCGATTTAATCTGAATGTACTTATATTTAAAGTTATTTCTGATCTGATTTTAATTTGATTCCAATAAAAATAAACAATGAGAAAAAAAATTAGCTAATGAGAACATGGCCATAGGATACCCAAAGTCTTTTTCCCCAATATGATTGTACTGTATCTGTCCAAAATCCAAATTTCTCCATTGTGATATTGACTTTGTTTGATAACAAGATTTTCAATTAGCGCTAGATTTTTTATATATTAAGGATAACTTATAAAACATGAAAATTAAACATTGTGAAATACTAAATACAAAATGCTAAAGGTAATGCCAAACGAGCCCCATTCGCTTATCATGCACTTAATTTTGCGAGGACGGCAATATTTCTTCTTGTGATACACCATTTGAGGGAATTTCGGAAAAAGAAACACAGAGTACATGAGTTATGTATTAACGAAATATATGTAACCTTTTCTTATAAATTAAGGAGATCGGAGTCCATTTGGCTTACAAATCCCTCATTTATTGCTCATACAAAAGTCCTATACCTTGCAAATGGTACCTATCCGTAACATTCAACCTTCCTTAAGGGTCAACGTCCTCATATGGGTCTTGGGTCGTTTCGGTTATAAATCCTTCATGTGTTGCTTATACAACCGACGTTGCCCATAGCATTCCACTCCTAACCAATATGATAGCTCATCGTGTGTGTAGGTCTGTATGCCGACTTTACCCTTACTTGGAAGCCACCCCCCCCCCCCCCAAAGTCTCATATTATTTTTGTTATATCGAACTTTACTGTTTGGTCGAGGACTAGCACCGAACGACACACTCTTCTTATCGTATAATGGGGACATGGGGTGCAATGTCAACATTGAATGAGAAAGTAAGGGGGGCCGTTGTGAACAACTATACTTTGAGATGCCTTTTCAAGGAGGGCATTTTGGACAATGTCCACTCTACACAACCTATTTTATCCTCATGCAATCATATAAAACCTCTCCAAATCTCTTGTACATGTGCTTCTTTAAGTACATACCTTCTACCTTCTTTCTCCCTTTGCTCCCTAACTGTTGCCGAACTGATGGGTTCGCCAGCAAATATTGAAGATCTTGGGCAAGAACAGAAGCTCCGGGACGTCCCAAGGGATGGAGAAGACCTGTTATGTTGTGCTCAACGATCTCCTTTGTCCCTCCAGCATCTGTTCCTAGGACCTACCCCACAAAAATAGACACAAGGAAAGAAACATCAAGTAACCAAACATGTATAGTATTCTAGTAACCACCACTTTCTATCAATACTGGTTATTAGTTCATGTTTTCGAGTTAATCAAACGTAGGTGCAGAACCGTTGACAAGTAGATTAATATCTAATCTTATGCAATCAAGTTTTTGTTGAATACTACACCAACCGTCCCCTATTAATCTTCTCATTTACTATTTAGTATTCGTAGGGTCAAATTATATTCTCTTTATTTACATATTTCCATTGATCATTTGATAAAATGATAAAGTCATTCACCTATTGTTTTGTAGAACTTTAGATTTGGTTTTTAAATATATAATTTTTTTAAAAGTATTCGCCAATATTTAAATAATTGAATTGAAAATGGCATAAGTCATTTATATAAGCAAGCAAAGACAATATAGACGAAGCATTATGTAACTTACTGGAAGACCGAATGCCATAGCTTCTATAGTTACTCTCCCAAAAGTTTCACCGAGTCCCTGTGACACAATTGGTAACACTTCAAATGCTAATAAAAATCTTAATAGATAGAAAAAACATTGCTTCAAAATTCAAATGGACAAACATGATAGAAAAGCATAGCCCTTGTTTTGTTAGAAAATTTCAGAGGGGGGATATCCATTTTATTAATTTATTCTTACCTTTGGATAGTTGGAATGAAATCAAAGATGGAAAATGATACAGTATAAAAACACAGTATTTAAGTAAAGCATATACTACCATCATCCCCAAAACAGTCTTGTTTCACTGAAGTTCACTCTTTTAAATTTGATGAAGGCCTAACTATATCATCAATTCTAGCTAATGTTTTTAAACTTGTACTGGTATGTAGTTAACAGAAGATTTTATAAGATAAACTCCAAGGTTACATAATCCTATGTTGATCTAACTAAAATTAATGAACTTAACTTCATTAAGACACTTAAAAACACAGAATATGTTGGAATTAGTTTTCAAATAGATTTTTTTGGGGGGTGGGGCCTGGGGGTGGAGGGAGTAGTCATTTTCTAGTACTAACAAATATAGATGAATTAGCAAAACAATAACCAAACCTCCCATTCCCTGAAAAATCACCCAGCTAAACAAGCCATGTAAATCCCTACCTGGGAATTCATAACATAAACATCTGCTGCAGAGTACAGTGAGGCAACCCGAGTAGTTGCTGGAGTCCAGAGCACTGAGTTTGACAAGTTTGTGTGTTGAGAAAGAAACTCGAGAAGTGTGTTGACATAGGCAACCTTATTGCTCTTAGACCCCACAGACCCGATAAGGATCTTAAGTTTCGGTTTCCTGTTATGAAGAGATGTTCCATTTAAATAGTCTTGGTTTTTTATTTCAAGAGTATTTCGAGAAAGTCCTTGTTCCAAGATCAACTGTGCTGATTCAATAAGTAATAATTGACCCTTTCCGGGATTTATACTACTCAAGGACATAACAACCATATCATCATCCGATAATCCCATTTCATTTCTCACAGAATTTCTCAATAGCTTTCGCTTTTCTATCATTTTCTCAGTGGTAAAGAGGGGAGTATTCAGAGAGCAAGCAATGCCTGCTGGGAAAGCAAGTTCATCACTGACAGAAAGTGGGATAAGTGATGGCTTAGATTTCAATTTAATGTGTTCTTCCTCGCACCAGGCTAGCCACTGTTTTGACTGTAATTCAGAAAGAAAGATAAGCTTCTTCACCCTGTTGAATGCTAGTTTTGACCGGTCAAAATATTCCCTTCTGTTTTCCATGATCCACCAAGCGATTTGACTAGCACCAAGCACTGTACGTGCTGCATATCTTTCTGGAGATCATGATTTCATAGCATCAATATGAAATATCATAACGAATACAGAGTATAAAATAATACTCCGTAAAAACCAACTTGGTCCAACAGCCAGATATCACATGATAGAAGCATATTAGTATACTGACTACATTCCGCACATTAGGTGTGATTATACAAAAAACATTAATAAGATTGTGCTGCATTCTGCACATTAGGTAATTCAGAAAGATGTGCTCCTTGCTACAAATACACCCAACTTTAACCCCATGTTTGACCTTAAACACATAAAAGATGCATTATACGCTATTACATTTAAATAACGCGGGTCTTTGAATGTGAGAACAGTGGAATTTTATGTGGTTGGGTAAGATGTGAGGTTAAGATTGTGTGCCATACTACAAGTATTCATGTGAAATTACCACTCAATCACTTTTTGGTTGTAACTTCAGACAGGTTCTACCTGGGGAAACCTTTCAAGTTACACTTCCACACTTGAAGCCTCTATTGATGTTGAAACTCCATTGTAACAAAGCACCAATATAGAAATTTTGAGGATGTGGGCGGGGATCCAAAATATGATGAAATTAAGTTAAGAGCTCCGGTGTATAGAGAAAATACCCCACCGTTTAAGAAGGAACCATAGAAATAAAGAATGCCACTATTTATTCATCTACTTCTATTTTTTCCCGCTTTTACTCCTTCCATTTTTTTGGAGGTATATTTATCAATTTATATTCTAGACAAAAATGACTATGGCATAAATGCACGACACTTCAGCATATGGAGACAAATGCAACCATGCTAATATGGAACCTCACATTTTACCCTATTCTTGGCATCAACACAATAAGAGATCCACTATACACTATAACACTTAAATAACTAGGGTCTTTGAATGTGAGAACCATGGACATTTATGTGGTTGGGTAAAATGTGAAGGCCGGCTTAACTATACAGTACAATTCATGTGAGATTACCACATATTAATAGTTAATAATACAACTATTCATGTGAGATCACCACATATTAATAGTTAATAGTACAACTATTCATGTGAACTTACCACAATGGACTTTAAAATGATTTCTTTCAGGCTTTATAAGGAACACAGTTTATTTGCCTATATCAGAAGCCAGAGGCAAATGTGACATATGCTCTACAGATGGCGACCAGTATTGGATTGTTTTCATCAAAAGTAACATATGACCTTTTTTGAGTTTATTTGGCATTACATAAAAAACAATATAAACGAAAGCCACTTACCAATCCATGAAGCACAGACAGCAGATCCTGCAATTATAAGATCCGCCTTCATTGCTATCTTGAAGCTGATGTCACTCTTATCATCAAGAACTTTGATCTTTTTCCTAGTTAACAAAGGCATCAAACCCCCTCTTTTGCTAAGAGGCACGACATAAACTGTGGCTCCACAGCTTAAGAGCTCTGTTGCGAGTTCCAACATGGCAAGGGGAGCTCCAGTCATAGAAAGCTCATGAAATATCAAAACAAACTTTCTGGACCAGACGAGGCGTGCAAACTGACCCTTCCTGTCACAGGTACCTGACCTCTTTTCAGGGCTCCACTCGAATATACTGTCCTCTATCGAACCAAAGGGACCCACAAGCAGTCCATATGTTGTATTTTGTTTTGGTATTTCCTCTTCATGCACATCATCATGATTATCAACTTTCTGCTTTCCATGATTTTTCTTGCGTGGAGACCGCTTTGATTTCTTTTCCTTCTTAGAAATTGCATTTCTATCAGATGATGAATTACCACTATTGCCCTTGGTTGATAAAGTCACACCGACATCTTTTGAATTGGACTGGCTGTTGTCAGTATCAAGCATACCTAACAAAGCAGAATCTGCATTCTTTAGCTCTGTAGGGGATTCAAGAATGGACGAGTTACCATGGTAACTTCCAAATATACCATCCTTGTTATCCCCGTGAGCCCACCTTGATTGGAAATAAAATCCACCATAAGCCCAAAGGGTAATTAAGAGCAGCCAAAGAATAATTCTGTTGCTTCTGAAGCACTGGGAATGAATAAGGCCACTACTCCTACCACCATCTCTGCGTGGGGTACGCCCAGAGCTCAACCGCTTAAAGGAAGGGGAACCCCGAGGAGTTGATCTACCAGACAATGTGGATTTCAGTGCGCCTGTACCCGTCCTCAAGGACGAAACTCTCGATGCACCCCCATCCTCCATTAATGGGGTATTCTAAATGCACAAATAGAGACAACTCGAAGATCCTGAACCTGAATACCAGATAATTATATTCCCTAATGGTTCAATTAAACCTGTACACATCGTATGCTTCATCTATTATCAATCATTGAAAAAAATAAAACATAAATGTAAAAACCAATTGCGAAAAATGGAAAAAATAAGTAATAAGCAGATACGGTAAAGTATTTCAGTCATCAGCTTCGTCATGTCACCACATTACCAGGAATTCTGCAAAATCAACTTATTTACTCCCTAGAAAAAAACATTCCAGTAGCTCGGCCATGGGAGGAACTTAAATCTCAACTACTACATTACCGTGAATCAATAATTCGAAATCATATACCAGAAATTGAACTAGAAAACAGAAAAACTTACAGCAAAATCAAGCTATCCCGATCAGTTGAACGGAGATCAACCGCGCACGGCGGCTAGCCGCTGTCATCGACCTGAAATCAGAGCAAATTGAACTCCCAGCCACCGCTCTCTCCGTCTCCGAAACGATATCACCTCGAAGATCAAGTTGGAAGTGATGAAAGAGAGAGAGAGGGAGAGAGATCGCACGCGCGAAGCAGAAAGGTGAAGCGTATGAATAAAAAAAAGTTTTAGTAAGGAATTAACCATTTATTAACGAACTTTGGCTAAATTTGAGGAAATCTTTGAGAATGGTCCGAAATGAACAATAAAAAGGGATTAGTGCCGGTTAAATTAGAGTTTTATTTGGGTGGTGTAGTAAAGTAGTTTGGAAAATGCTAGAGTTACAAACATATGGTTCACAAACTTTACAAACTTACTTTTTTTGGATTTTAAATTAAAATATCATTAATTATTTGAGTGTATCTTATTTCTAGAAAAGTGTTAAAAAGGAAACTTTGTTAATTTTGTGAACTGTTTATTTGTGACTCTAGCATTACTCAAGTAGTTTATCTCGTGTTTTGTATAGTGAAATTTGCATTAAATAGGACTAAAACATAATGACTTTCCTAATGTAGGACTTAAACTTTTTTATTCCCTAAATAAAACTTAATAATGACCTAGTGGAAGGAATAATGTTCAGCAATGATGGACATTTAGTTGAATAATGACTACTTGATAATGACCAAATGTCCTACATTGAGAAATAAAAACATATGGTCCTATATTGGGAAAGTCATTATGTTTTGGTCCTATTTAGGTAAATTTCTCTTTGTATATGGCCTAAAATTAAAATTACATTTTTTTTTATTTTGTATTGTCTAGAAAAAAAAGTTTTACTACCTCCGTCCCAAAATATTTGTCCACTTTCTTTTTTACACACCATCCAATGCACTTCTTTAATCCATTTTATCTTGTAATTTGTATATTAAAAAATTATAGAAATTATATATTAATAATCTATATGTTAAGACAAATCAAACAAGATCACACATGACTATATTTAGGCTTACACATTGAGAGAATATGACTATATTTAGGCTTATACATTGAGAGAATTTGATGAGTCAAAGTACTTAGATGAACAGTTCCAAAAGTCAAAAGTGGACAAACACTGGGGAACGGAGGGAGTATTATTTTACATCCGAAAAAGGAACATGTAGCAAAAATATTTGGTTTGTCCAAACAATCCGGCCATCTGCATACTTTAAATTTTAATATTTTCCATTAAACTTCAGATCATGAAATCAATGTGTAACAAAGTACTGTATCATTTTTATTTTGAGACGAAAAAAGTAATTTAATAAAAAAATTAAAGTTATTTATGATGGGATTGTTTCTATTCAAAATTGTTTATATTCTCTAATTCTTTTCACAAATTGTACCCCTTGCACTTCAGCCTAGCCTCCAAGGGGCCTTTTGATAATCCAATACTCTCTACTAAAATTCTGAATTGATGAATACTTCGGGCAAAGTTATTTGATAATATTCAAGTAATGTATGAGTTATTAAACTTAAAATCCAAATCTTATCTCTTAGTTAAAACTATTATATTGCATTACATGAAATTCAAATTTTCAAGCTTTAGATTCTAAAATTCCAAACTCCCATTAATTAAAACTGAGTTCAGGAAAACATGCTCTTAGAGCATATTAAAATAGAACGTGTTTCTACTTTCTACTCTTGAGTATGCCCTTATTTATGAATTGCAATGATTTTTGTAGAGTATTTTATCCTCACTTAAAAAGATATCGGGTACAAAGAAATAATAAAAGGACTATGAGGAAAACAACAGATCAAAATAAATTATGTATGAGGATTCAACGAGAAAATATTGGACTTGAAGTGATCTTGAGACCGTTCACGTCTCGAATTGTTAGTCTCATTTGATCCTTTAATTTAGATGCAAAACCAAATCAGTCTCGGATTCAATTTGATCTTTCAGAAAGACTAGACCAATTTCGAACCAAAACTAGTAATATAATACTTTGAAATATAATTTTCATAGAAATATATTTACATCTTAAACTATACATAGATTTTTTTTTCAAATATATTTATCCTATTAATATACTCGTTATAGAATAGTAGTTTATATTATTTTTTTATAAATTTACAAGTAAGATTTAACATAACATGATAAAAAATCTCAAATATAGAAATATAAATAAACCAAACTTTATTTTCTTTAAATCTTATCTAACCACTTTAGAGAATAATATTCATGTTGCATAAATCGACAAAGTATAGAAATCAAAGAAATTAAATAATCAAAAGTGATATTTTTTTAAAAAGAAAAAAATGAAAAATTTGTAAATTAAAAATAAAGACCGGATCAAATTTGGACCGGTCTGCTGGCTACCCATTCCCAAAAAGTCACTACTTTATAAATATTCACTTTCCATGCGAATTGCTTCATCTTTTGGTACAGTAAAACAGAAAAATGGATCATGATAAATCAATAATATTGTCAATTAAGCACAACCAAACATTGGATGAAAAAAAACACCCGCTAATAGCATGGGTGTCCCCCATACTTTACCAAAAAGACGTCAAAACCGTCTCTATTTTTAAAAGTTATTTTTAAAGTTTCTATGGTTTCTAAATAGAGCACACAAACGCCTTCCTTACCTATTTTTAAAATTAAAATCACGGGGCTCACCAATGCTAAGCCCAAAAAAACACTACCAAACACATACATCTTATAATATATGGAATAAAAAATATGGAATAACTACGTACTAAAAACATTTTCACACGAGCTTCTCGATTGGTTTGAGTGGCCCGAAATGTAGTCCCCAAAGTTCAAAGAGAAGCTTATCCAAATTCGATTTAGAGTGGAGACAAAAATG
This sequence comes from Cuscuta campestris, assembly GCA_900332095.2. Taxonomy (NCBI): domain Eukaryota; kingdom Viridiplantae; phylum Streptophyta; class Magnoliopsida; order Solanales; family Convolvulaceae; genus Cuscuta; species Cuscuta campestris. Next base: position 2,495,624 of record OOIL02003368.1, read on the forward strand.
TTGGCTCAATGTGCGTTATTAGGTTAAGAAAATGTGAAATACAATAAAAATACTACATTATAATAAAAGAAATACCACTAAAAAAACACTTTCATGCTTAACATTTTGTGTTTTTGTTTGTTGAAAAATGCTTGAAGACATGCTCGATATATTTTATTACGTACTGTAAATATTTTTAACAAATACGGAATACGGAGTAATTATTAGTAGTAAATTCCAAAACTCGTCTTTTGCCTTGAGGTTTTTCAACTTTCAACCATCTTTGAAAAGAGTAATATTAGAGTGGCAAAAAATCAAAAAAATAATAAATTTGTCATTTGTGACTAAAAAACAAATTGGAGTAAAATTTTGCGACATTCCATCCTTGGTTAATGATGTTAATTGAAGCCCTTACATTTATAAATTTATTCTAATTGACTAAATGTGGAATAAATTAGAGAAATAATCTCTAGGGACTAAATCTAAAAAATCCCTATATAAAAAGGACTATTTCTAGAATTTGCTCATAATAAACAATTACTCCTAAAAAACCCACTCTAAGATTTATGGGGAAGCTCATTCATATTCGAATCACAATCGAAGCAAATAGGCAAAGGTGTTGATTCTTTGTGCGTCAATACGCTAAAAAAAGTACAAACTGATACCAAGTACTTCGTACTACATTCTAATTGAGTTAATAGCACTAGAAGAAAACAATTCAAACCCCAATCCGAACCTCAATCGGGGATTTAGTTATCCTTTCCTTTTTGTGAGCGTCCCGAATTAATCGACTTACCATAAACAAATATGGAAAAGTAGATACTAAGACCAACAAGTATGACAAAAGCAGTTTATAGTAAATGTGAATGTCATCAACATAAATTACAAATCAGACAAAATGCTACGTTTTTTCGTCAAGTACAAAATAAACGCAAACCAAACTTCACAAAGGCAAACACCGTCTCAGTAAAGCAAAGCGCAACATGTAAACAAAACCAAACAAAACCAGAGACGGAAAACATGGAATTTGGCACCTTTAAACATTACTTCTGCAAGGCAACACAAGACCTCTCTTGTTCTTTGCCGTCTTATTTTTATGCCTTGTCATAAAAATCCCAGTAACAACAATTCTCACAAGCTTCACTCAAAGAAAAGCAAGCCACAAGAACCTGGAAAAATACAATATTTTAAAGTGCTGTCCAAAAAGAAAGTTTGAATTAAATACTCCCACCGTTCCAAAAAAAAAGTTTACCCGCTTTCTCTTTGTGGACATTCAAAAAATACATCCCAGTTTATTTCTAATCATACACTTTTCAACATTTTTCTTAAACTATGTGAAAGTCAAACTGGGTATAGTTTTTTGGGGTGGAAGTATAAGGGTAAAGTCGTCATCAGAGATTTAAAACACATACCAACACATTGAATAAAGATATGACACCTGCCAAGCTGCAGCGTGTGTCTTCAAGTGAAGCAACTTAAGCAGGCAGTTTGTCATGTAAACCTGGCACAAGAAACCCCAGATGCAACGTGGAGAAATAAGAGGTGTTAGGAAACACGAAAGGTAACCGGGTAAAAAGAACAACACAAATGTGGTTGAAAGCACTAGGCACTGGGTGGGCGCATTCGCAAGTACTCAAATGCAGGGTCATTTCCGGGAGAATACCCTGAGGAAAATGGATACTCTATTTGTTTTAAAGGTTGAACTGAAATGCAAAAATAAAAAACCACTTGTATTTATGTATTTGCTATTTTGACTATCTAGAAACACATAAGGGTTTGCTAGTTTCAAAAATATAATTTAAATCACTTGTTATGAAATATATTCCCTGAAATATATTTATAGTTATAGAAATATATTCCCTGTAATAAACTTCACTTTCTTTTCCATCAGTGTTAAAACAATCTCACTCTTACAATAAAATATGTGCCTCATAACATCTCTCCTCTAAACAATTTTCTTTATCACATACTCCGTATTTTTTTACATTTCTCTAAAAATGTATGCCTGGTCATACTGAATACTAAAATAGACACGGAGGGAGCAAATGTTTACCAATAAACCCTGGCTTCCGTCTTATAAGAACATTGTACAAGAAGAATGACAACAAAAAAAGTCTTGTTTTCAATCATATAAGACTTTTTTAGAAAATTAAAACTAAAGGCTACTGCCACATTTTTTTTTCAGAACTGTTGTGAAAGGACAACAAAGGATGCAATTACTTAAACTATAGATATTGATAGCTAATACCAAGTAAAGGGATTACCTAAAGTAAGGCCGAATAGATGGCAGCCCCAGTTTGTCCAGATCAATGAACGGAAAAAAGGTCTGGGAAAACGCCCGCTGCACTGGAAGTACCACAGTAATTTGCAATAGCACCCAACTAAAGATAGCGGTTCTAATAGGATAATTTGATATGGGCTCACAACAGATGCAACTCCTTCATTGGTCAAACTTCATTTCGGTATATCTGTACCAAATGTATAAGAATATCAGCATTGTTCTTAAAGTATATGAAAGGAGCAATATAAATTGGTATAAACAGCCGCACCTGCGAGGATTCTTCTGCCGCTGCCCAAAATCATCATTTCCCAATTCTGGATAGAAAAGTTGTTAAAAGATCAGATCCAATACAAAAGCAACAGCATATCACTTTTACGACTCTACAAATGATTCGCACAAGCTGCAGAGTGTATCTTACCAGGCTTTTGTGAAGGCTTCCCTTCATTATTGACTTTGCTATTATTACTCTCCTTGCTGTCACAAAAGTTAAACATTAAGCTCCAATTTACATGGTGATACAAATTTTCCTATTATTTATATACTCATATACTTTTTTATACACTCGTGTTTGAAAATTCTAGAATGTGGGTGGAAATTTTAAAAACCCATTATAAAGATTTTTAACTAAACATCATATGAAAAGAGGAAAAAAAATGTTTCAAAAGCTTTGTCCTTAAAAAGAGTTCTATTTCATCAAACGCAAGTTCATGTAGTTTTCCTACACAAAATTCAAACACTGATAAAATTGAGTTTAAACCCAAAAACAAAATTTTAATACACTTCCATTACTTTTAAGGGTTGTACCTTGACCAAAGAAGGGGGAGGGCAATAGATGGTGTAGGATATTAACCAGTAGTGAAAACGATTACAAATTTACAAATGCTAAAAAGTTGGTAATAAATTGCAGGACCAATTGCATAAAAATTAAAAAGCACTGACCTTGAAGCAGCATTGATGGTAGAAACCTGCCCAGATGGGCGGCCGTGATAGGCACCATCAACAGCAATATAAGGTGAGCAATACTGAGCCCCCAACGCTCCTGCTGCACCTGCTAAAACAGGTAACCTGGCAATGGAAGTAGTATCTGATTAGTGATAACCACCGGGGTACAAAAATTAATTCAAATGTCAAATAACAATTACACAACATCATGCGCTCATGCAAATAAAATAAACTGTCCTGGAATAGTGGTAACCCGGACTCTCACTCAGATGTTGATAAAACAACTTGACACTTTAAATATGTTAATATGACAAATTATGACTAATTCATGGATTAAAAAAAATCTTGATGTGTGTACATGTAGGCATGCACACATAAACAGATATAAAGATGACTACAAGCATATGACCAGGATACACTTGGCATCTAAAACAATGAACAAACAAAAGCGCCATGGATCAATTTTAGTCAAACACTAAAATAAGCAGGCAAGTTATGACAAGTTAACTCTTAGAGATTGTCCTACCATTCTACGCATTTCAAGAGTTGAATCTTACCAAGTCATCTCCGAACTCCCTAATCCAAGCTGTGGCTGAGCCATATAACCGGGAAATGCCATGCCAACAGCAGGAACCCCCATACCACCAGGATGCTGTCCACCAAATTGCATGACTGAAGATGCCATTTAGCATTTAAGTATGAGTTTCATAAACATCTATCATCTGAAAAGTGCCTATGTATGTTGGTTTTAGAAGTATGTATCAAGTGAGATGAACAAAACAAACATTAACAACCCCAACAAGTAAACATGACAAAAGGATGGAAAACAAGAAAAAATGTTACAAACCATTTCGAAAAAATTGCATCCCCCTTCACTTATTAACATGTAGAAAAATCCTCCATAAAGTTACTTTTTATAAACATGTACACATTAGTACCAGTAGAGGAAAATTTACCAGGCAAAAAGGCTGGAGTTGCGGAGAAATTTTGATCACCACGCCCACTTCCAGTGCGACCAGGTGCACCCATAACCTGAGCTCCACCATAGACAATTGATCCCCTTCCACCAGGGATCATACTTCCTTTTCCTTTAGTCACAGCAGTATTTAACTTGCTTGCATCTGAAGACGATTCAAGCTCTCCAGTTTCAACAATTAAGGGTTGACCATGTTTAGGTGGGGATAGAGCTTGAGATCCAGCACCAGGACGTTGGATATATTGCTGCCCAGTAGCTTGCAACGAAGGTTGTCCCCTGCTTTGAACAGAACTTCCCTGCATAGTTTGGAAATGCATAGGATGTGGGGTCCTGATCGCTTGGCTATTTAGGACTGTTGGTTGAAAATTCATTTGAGAGTGTGGAGTTATTCCTCTTCCTTGTGCCCTATGAGGCATTGAAGCGGGATATGAAGAGCCTTGAATCACCGGCATGGTTGTTAAAGGTTTTCCAGCAACTAAGGAAACTGAATCATTGATGTTAAGCTTGTCCATAGCAACAGACTCAATCACATTTTTCCCTCTCAATAGCGAACTAGGTTGAGCTGCAGAAGAACTCTCGCTCACACGAGAAGATTGGGTGGTATGACTCTTTGATCCTGATTGCAACTCTCCATCATGTGAGGCATTCACGTCTTTGGTATTCGAGGGATAAAATGGAGGAGAAGCATAATTCAAGCTTGACACGAACCCTTGTTTGGAAGGCGGTTCTGGATTCAGTTCAGTATTTGATGCATCAGCTACAGACCCTTTCCCAGAACTACCATGTGAAGGCTTCTCAGTCGCCGTACCGGAACTAAGTCCAAAGGAGCAAATGAAAAAAATTAATATATCGGTTCAAAAAAATTAATATATTATTTTCTTTGAGTCTAAGAGTCCATTTGGATCCCCAAAAATACCATAGGAAGAAGATAGGATGGAAAACATAAAGAAAGATTGGAAGGAAAGAAAATGTAATATGAGATACTGTAAGACCAAACTCATATAATTTTAGATATTTGCTTACGTTTCATTTATTTACACCTATTACACAATGTTTAACAAATCTATATACATGAAAATTTTGAACAATTAATATTTCATTTTCATTTCAAAAAGTAATACCATACATATAAAAATACTGTCATTGGCATGCGACCCTTCCCTAGAATTCACCAGGATCCAAACATAACCTTGTGAATGAAGGTAAAATTATTATCCACTCACCGTTTGTTTAGGGGAGGAGGAGCATCATTGCTGGCTTTAGGAACAGGGCGATACCTTCTAGGCCCTCGCCCCCTCACTCTAGGTGCATTATTCTGAGTTTTCTGATTATTACCATAAACTCTGTTCTCATTGTTATAATTGTTCTCATTGCCATATGCTCTAGGTCTTCTTCCGCGCGGATATCCCGGGTCTGTTCCTCTTATTTTGCCGCGTCCTTGATAACGACCCCTGGAACTCCTCCTTCCCTAGTAGTTAAACAAAAGTATTAAAGGAAAATAAGCAACACCTAATGAAATATGATGTCCAAAAATACATAACCGGAAAAAGCATTCACCCCATAGTAGTTTCTATCCTCCGTGGTCAACTCTTCAAACTTGTCATGCCCCCATTTTTTATCATCTCTCGACTCCCATAACTTTCTTCCACCAAAAGTTCTCCTTGAAAGATAACAAAGAAACAAGCAAACTCATTAAGGACGACAGCTATTTGGCAATGAAGTAACGAACCTCATCTCATACACGATAAAAGAAAAACATTAGAAATTTTAATTCCAACTAAAATCTACTTGGAACAATGTGGTAAAGACACAATGTCAATTTGGAATGTCCTTCACCAAAATCCAATGATTATGACATGATATTGCAGATAGGGATTTTAAGGAATTGATGGAAAATGCAAGCTACTTACATGCCCTATGTTAGAAATCTTCAATCAACACAAAAGGAAAACAGTAGCACAATCAGAATTGAAGATCAATACAAAATATGAAACACCAAACAGAACCCATACCTCTGCCGCCCACGAGAATTGTCCCGAAATCTGTCATCATGCATATAAAATGGTCCAGCTGTTGGCACGGCATATGGTTCATTCTCCTTCTTCTCCTCCAATTCATTCTGCATATTACCATCATCATTGCCACCAAAACCCTCACCCAATTCTGTAACCTCTGCTGCCAGTCCTTCCCTGATAACTTCAGAACCGCCATCCGCAAGCATACGCACTGGTCGAGCCTCACCAACAACTTCCACACCAACCGGCACACTAGCCTCCTCAAACTCCTCCCCAACATAGTCCTCCTCGTAGTCTTCAAGGTACTCCGACTCCTCTTCCCCTTCATCTTCTTCTTCTTCATCATACTCCGCATAGCCGCCCTGATCCGACTCCACATCCGAATCAATCCTGCGCGCCGGATTCTCCCTCCTCACATGTTCCCCGCTTCCTCCGCTGCGGCGCTCCTCTTCATCGTCGCTCGCCTCTCTCCTCCGCATCTTCAACGACAGCTTCGCCTCCTCCGGATCGCTCTCGTACTCCTCCTCTTCTCCCACTCCAGCAGCCATAGATTTGCTCATAATTAAACACCCTAAATCCTCAAACGATCTTCAGAATCACCTACGGGAAAGAGGACAATCTTTGCTTGCAATCTCGCCTGAATCAGCCACCGTAATTCGCTAAAAAAGGGATTGATCTTTAAGCAGGATGTTCTAGGGTTAAGTTCCACAATGGAAACTGGAAACCACTTAGGATTTGAATAATATACAGTAGTACAGTACTCCGTAAATCCGTAGATTGCGAAAATTTTTCAAAGTGTGGAGGTAGGATAGTAAAACAATAATCGAAACCAATATTGTGAAATTTTATTGAAGAATGATAATATTTATTTTTTATTCAAATAATTATTACTATTCGTATTCAAATTTGAATATATTTATTAACATATCGAATTGATATATTTAAATTTGAATATATTTATTAACATATCAAATTGAATACATATACATTTTTATTCGTATTCATTTTGTTCCGAATTCTATTAAATATTTATATTCTTATTCGTATTCATTTTTTCGAATACGAATCACGAATTGAATCAAAATTATTCATTCATTTTACAACCCCTATGTGGAGGTGTAGCAAAAGTGCTTGCACTGCAGCCAAAAAAAATGAAGATCGGTCCAAAATAGCTCATGGAATATTCATTGGGTACAATAGTACATCGTACCGGTTCTTGGTGTATAAATCAGATAATCCCAAAATTCACAAGAACACAATTATAGAGTCAAGGAATGCAACTTTCTTTGAACATATCTTTCCGTAAAAGTCAAGCAATGAAGCCAGATCGTTCGAACGTACGCATACTGAGATGATGGATAATGATGATCTAAATCAGTTTTGGCAACGATGATGAAATCGAACATGAAACTGAACTGAGACGAAGTAAAAGAGTGTGAATTGATTCTATTTTTCAGAATCACGCATGGGAATTAGTTGAGCTTCAATTCCTCCAAGATGCAAGCCATTAAGTTCTAAATGGGTCTTCGAGATGAAAATGAAACCTGATGGCTCCATTGACAAGTATAAAGCTAGAGTTGTGATCAAAGGTTATAGCTAACGTGAGGGCTATGACTACGTTGATACTTACACGTTTATGACTAGATAGATTCTATCAAGATGATCATCGCAATAGCATTCTTACAAATTTAGAGGTTTACCAAATGGATGTAAAGAGAGTCTTTCTAAATAGCGAGTTAGATGAAGAAATCTACTCCATCCGTCCCTCAGTTTTTGTCCACTTTTGACTTTTGGAACTGTTCATCCAAGCACTTTGACTCATCAAATTCTCTCAATGTGTAAGCCTAAATATAGTCATGTGTGATCTTGTTTGATTTGTCTTAACATATATATTTTTAATATATAATTTCTATAATTTTTTAATATACAAATTACAAGATAAAATGGATTAAAGAAGTGCATTGGATTGTGTGTAAAAATGAAAGTGGACAAATACTCTGGGACGGAAGGAGTATATGAAACAACCCGAGGAGTTTAAGGTTTCAGGCCAAGAAAAGAAGGTCTGCAAACTCGTGAAATCATTATATGATCTTAAACAAGCGCCAAAACAATGGCATGATAAGTTTTACTTGCTAATGATAAAGAATGGTTTTAAGATCAATGAGTCAGATAAGCGTGTGTACTTTAAAGACACTCCTAAAGGATATGTCATTCTAGGTCTGTATGTAGAGGGCATACTCATCGTTGGAAGTAACGACAGGATGGTCAAGTCAACCAAGGACATGTTAAATGCACGATTTGATATGAAAAATTTGGATCTCGCTGATGTGATTCTTGGGATCAAAATAATAAGAAGACCAGACGATCTAAGCTTGAGTCATTCTCATTATATTGACAAAATTGTAGTAAAATTCAACAAGAATGATACTAAAGTGGCTAAAACACTGATAGACATGAATGTTCACCTGAGTAAAATACACAGGGAATAGAGATTCTCAAACTGAATATGCGAGAGCTATCAGAAGCCTTATATACCTCATGAGCTGCACACGGCCAGACTTGGCTTGTGCAATTAGCAAACTAAGTAGGTATACTAGCAACTCAATCACTTAGAAATAGAAGGTCATATTCTGAGTGATGAGATACCTTCGGTATACTCGAAATTATAGTTTGTGCTATGGTAGATATCCACCTATGCAAGAGTAATGCTAGTGGTATATCATTTGGTGTATCCCATTTTTACACTATCATTGTTGACCATTTTTTGGGTACCCTACCATTTTTGAAACATATATAAACATACTCCCTCCGTCCCACTTTGTTTGTCCACATTTGACTTTTGGAACTGTTCATCTAAGCCTAAATATAGTCATGTGCGATCTTGTTTGATTTGTCTTAACATATAGATTATTAATATATAATTTCTATAATTTTTTAATATACAAATTACAAGATAAAATGGATTAAAGAAGTGTATTGGATGGTGTGCAAAAATGAAAGTGGTCAAATATAGTGGGAAGGAGGAAGTATATAGTAGCTTCAATTCCCACCATTGGTAGGGCACATGCATAACATAGAGATAGAGAGGGAGAGATAGAATGGATGTGAGGAAGTTAAGGGCAGTTGTGGGGGTTGTAATGGTGGGATTGGGGATGGTGATAGGGCAGTCTAGTGGGTCCCCCACCTCTTTCAAAGACTGCTATGCAAAATGCTTTGTCTTCTGCATGATTGAGCCTTCCCAAACTCTGTGTTCTTGCACCACCAGCTGCCTCAAAGACTGCATCTTTAACTCCGCCGCCGCCGCCGCCCACATCCCTGATGGTCACGCCGCCACCGCCGCCGCCTCCTCCTACAACTTCTGCAAGCTTGGCTGTGCCCTCTCCACCTGCTCCTCCATCAGCACTAAGCATCAACCCAGTATGCATTATTCCCTTCCATTTCATGCATATACTTCTCTGTCCCAAGAAAAAATTCAATATTTGGTTTTTTAGTCAAATTTTAATAACTTCAACTATGAATAAATATACGAGTATTTAATTATAATGTAAATTTCATTTAAATAAGTTTTTTAAAGATATAACGAAGATTTTTTGGGACGGAGAGATTATTTGTTTATTTTTTAAATTACATTTTTCTTAAGTTTCAAAAAAGTTAATTTGTAAAGCATTTTTTGAGAGAGAGGTAGTATTCATTTTTCTAGTTTATTCTATATTATACGGAGTAGTATTTGTCGAGTTTTAGATAGTTTCTTCGTCCCAAATTCCTTTGCAATGTTCAAACAACGTGTGAAATTTCATCTTTTTTTAAAGTGATTTTGTCTTTAACTTGGTATAAAAATAAAAAATAAAAATTACATACGAAGTATTTAAAAAACTACATGACAAGTTCTACAAACAAGATGCAAGGATAATATTTAATTTTATCTCATTGTCAATTAAAAATATGAGTAAACAAAAGTTATAGTGATGTTCAAAAAGTAAAAGTGTAAATTATTTTGGTGCACAATGAGTAGATTTTTATAATCAATTAAATAAAAATTATAATTACATAACAAGACATTGTCTGATATATATTATAGGTCATACACACTATTTTGTTATAAAAACATTGAATTTATACTTTGGTATATTAAAATTGTTTTAGTTTCAATTAGGTATTTTTCTCATAATTTGGTGTTAATAATACTTTTTCTTTTGTTTTTTTTAAATGAAAATTTGCAGATAAAGAGGAAATGAATGGCTGTGTTGGGTCTTGCTCAGACAAGTGCAACAACAACTACTAAATGCAATGCTAATTGCCAAAGGCTTCTTGAAAAATTCATATTTCACTATTATTCTTCCATCTGTTTCTTTTTTTTGTTATTTGATTTTAAGGAGGTTGTCTATTTTAATGTACTCGTAATTAATTACATTTAGAAATTTAATTGTATTGTATTTCGTCTTTCATAAGATCTTATTCTCATTACATTTTTATTATTGCTTCTTGCGTTTTTTAGAAGTAAATACGGAATATGTACCAATTGATTGGTTATTTTGGACATCGGCCCAACGTATATCCATTTTATTTGTTTATATAGTTGTAATCGGGCTCAGGATGTGAATCATTATTCATGTCTCGAGAAAGCCCATTTAGAAAGCGAGGCCCAACCTCTAGGAGCGCATCCTCTTAGGATAGAACCCACATGGGAAGAAAGAATGATAGGGACAATGTTGAGTCAAATTTCAGGTGCAAACCTTTCAAAAAAAAAAATCTGAAATGCAAAGATTATTTTTGTTTGGAATCAAACTCTATCTACTACCTCCGTCCCAGAATATTTGTCCACTTTCATTTTTACACACCATTCAATACACTTCTTTAATCCATTTTATCTTGTAATTTGTATATTAAAAAATTATAGAAATTATATATTAATAATCTATATGTTAAGACAAATCAAACAAGATCACACATGACTATATTTAGGCTTACACATTGAGAGAATTTGATGAGTCAAAGTGCTTAGATGAACAGTTCCAAAAGTCAAAACTGGACGAATACTCTGGGACGGAGGTAGTATTTTTTAANTACCTCCGTCCCAGAATATTTGTCCACTTTCATTTTTACACACCATTCAATACACTTCTTTAATCCATTTTATCTTGTAATTTGTATATTAAAAAATTATAGAAATTATATATTAATAATCTATATGTTAAGACAAATCAAACAAGATCACACATGACTATATTTAGGCTTACACATTGAGAGAATTTGATGAGTCAAAGTGCTTAGATGAACAGTTCCAAAAGTCAAAACTGGACGAATACTCTGGGACGGAGGTAGTATTTTTTAAATCTACTATAAATTCACAAATACTAAATTTTTGTAAACAAAATTTTTCTTATGCAAAAAAAAACAATGTTTTCTTTTATGAATATTTTTTTTTTAATTAACAATATTCATTCATCTTCTGCATCATTTTCATTCATTTCATTCCACTTTTGTTTATAAGAAAGTTTTGTGCCAAATGGAGAGAAGATGGGCTTGGGAGTTTGTTGTCATGGCATGGCCCGTGATTTCCCAAAAGTGGAAGCAATTATGACACCTGAAGATGGGGGCACAACCCACACATTATGGAATCAAACCTCAACCTCTATCTAGGCCCATCCCACTCCAACCCGGCAACCCCCACTCCCTATAAAAGATATGAGCACCATTTTTTTAGAATAAAGTTCGGGTACATTAAAAAAATGGTGTACCTTGTTTGTACATCAGACAAACATAGATATTAAGTGTCTGTTATCACAGATACATCATTTTGAGTACATCTAGCATCACTTTTTTTTATGAGAGATGCTAGGCTTACCAAATATATACCATAAATTTACACTAAGGATTTTGTAACCACACATATTTATTCATTTTTTTCTTTTATATTTTACATTGAGAAGTATTAGACCTGTACAAACAAGGGCTATCCTGTCCGACCCGCCCATGTATATGGGCTAATAATTTGTATTAAGCCCGGCCCAGATCTGTGGCGGGTCAGGCCTACCCATATAAATGGGCTAATAATTTGTATTAAGCTCGGCCCGAATCTTTGTTTGCACAATTCTAAGAAGTATGTGGTATGAGAGAACTTGGCTTATGTTTGGGCTTTGGGGTACACAATTGGTGTATCCCCTTAGCATTTTTATAGGCTTAGCTCAATTGAGTTTGATTTCTTGAATTGTCCGGGAGAGTAATTATGCCAAGTGTAAGACCTCTCAAGTACGAGGTGCATACTCGACTTTGTACCCCATTAATTATATCCCAATTTGTACACCGCAGATTTACACCTTCATTTTGTGTCAGTGTAATGCTATGACTATAGTTCACACAGACACAAAATGTTAGTGTAATTTTTTATAAAACACTAGCATTTTGTGTTAGTGTATAACTTTGAGATACACTTTTTGGTACAAGTGTTGTTTGATGTTTTTGTTGTGTTTATGCCTAGACTAGAGCTAGTGCTAGTGGATTCCTTTGTTTTGGGTGTCCCTGTGTGGCTGTGTGTCATTTCTTTTACATTTTGCATATTTGCCTTTATGCTTTATGACACTCCATCTCTTATGCTATTTACAATGGGGCAAACTCTCTTACCGACTTACCGTCATGTCACTATTTCTTGTAATGCATGCTATCGACTCTCTTTTTGCCTTGATTTATTTTACAATATTCGTTATCTTTAATAAAAAAGATATATAAATAATATATATATATATATATATAATTAAAATAAAAATGCTAACGACACTCTTTATTAAAATGAAAAAAATACATATAATTAAAATAAAAATAAAAAATATTAATAACCTAACATAGGAATTAACTATTGCTCCGCCTTGAAATTTCTTCGATTAAGTCATTCATTTTGTCGAGCGATTTCATTTTCGATCTCCACCTAAATTAGAGGTAATGAATTCTAGTACATTGCCAATAGCATATTCACTAGCTCATCCGTTGGTGAGAAATCCATTTTCTCAAGAGTGAAATAGAATGAGGTGATGTACAAATTTAAAATGAGAAAGAGTTGAAAATGAATGTGGATAACTTGAAATCAAAGAAGTGTTGAATTTATAGAGTTAAAATAAAAAATAAATTAGATCAACGATGCAGCAAAGCACTACAATGGATGGCACCGCGTGCCCTCACCGGCGTCGCAAGACAGGCGACACACCCAGCATCCGGCTCACGCCATGGCGCCGGCCATCTTCTCCAATCGCTTTCGCTCTGCCCCCTTCTTCCTCTTTGGGAAGTAATTTTATTACATGTTTTTATTTTTTCTCTATCCCAAAATAAGTTACATGTTTTTTGTTATCGTAAACTTTTAAAAGTAAAATATCTAAACTATCTCTAAAATAAGTCATTCTTCATCACCTTATCTTCTCATTCATCGTCACCTCCCTTGAAAAGTAATGACAATTTCGAAAAATCAATTCTATCTTTTCTCTTCTTTAAATGTCCCAAAGTCAAAACAGACTGTTAGAATATAAGAAACATTTCCTGGGCCACAACCACAAGCTTGAGCTATTGGTTGAGTTGGTTCCTTGACATGGTATCAAAGCCTCGTTGACTAAGAGGTCACGGGTTCGAAACTCAGCGCCACCCAGTTTTAAAAAAATTAAGATTTCACGTGCAAGGCTTGAAAAAGACTACGCCTGCACGTGTCAAGGAACCAACTCAACCACAAGCTCGAGCTTGTGGTTGTGGCCCAGGAACAGTTATTTATATTCTAACACGCCCCCTCACGTGCAGGCGTAGTCTTTTT
>OOIL02003368.1:2509631-2528434 GCA_900332095.2 Cuscuta campestris
AGCCTCGTTGACTAAGAGGTCACGGGTTCGAAACTCAGCGCCACCCAGTTTTAAAAAAATTAAGATTTCACGTGCAAGGCTTGAAAAAGACTACGCCTGCACGTGTCAAGGAACCAACTCAACCACAAGCTCGAGCTTGTGGTTGTGGCCCAGGAACAGTTATTTATATTCTAACACGCCCCCTCACGTGCAGGCGTAGTCTTTTTCGAGCCTTGCACGTGAAACCTTAATATTTTTTAAATCGGGTGGCGCTGAGTTTCGAACCCGTGACCTCTTAATCAACGAGGCTCTGATACCATGTCAAGGAACCAACTCAACCACAAGCTCGAGCTTGTGGTTGTGGCCCAGGAACAATTATTTATATTCTAACACAGACGATTTAAAAAAGATGGAGGGAATAATTCACAATAATTTAACCACTAAATATTAGGCAATAAAAAATGAAGTGGAGAACTAATTTCGCTGGAAGAGAATTAGAATTAATACAAATATATTTCAAGTAGTCCGGTAAGAGTTTCAAACCATTCTCACCTGTCCGGTAACATTTTTCACCAACAGAAATACTCTGTGTCTCAACAACAACAAAGGGTGAAACAAAAAGACCCAAATATTACCCCTTATGACTACAAAAGTCTCCACTTCAAAATGATGTTTAACTTTCTTTCTTCCCACAAAGGAGAAGAGACTGAAAATATATATATAATAAGCATTAAAGAAAGTGGATGTGTATTTTATAACCATATACCTCACAATATTGTGCCCTTTACACCTCAGAAGCATCTGGCGAGTTTTCGGGCGTCTTTAGAGTAGAAGCAGGACGACCCTTATGCTCCATCACTGCAGCCCTAAACTCCTCAAGAACCGATGCGTCCTTGAATTTTAGGGCATAGGTGACGAGTTTGTCTTTTGTCTCACTTGCACTGTTGATGCAGGCGAAGGTGATGCCCTTTTTGTCCATGTTTGTCAGCTTCATCTCCGGGAAGAGATTGGCATTCAGAATCAAACGGCAGTTCCCTCTTGATCTCATGACGAGCCTGGCTTTTCTTGATTCGTCTGTGGAGACGTTTACCTTGACCTCGCCCTTCCCGCGCTCTCTCCACCCTCCGATGAATTCAAAAAGGGCGGAATCGGCCGCGAAGACGGCGTCCTCATTCTCCTCCCCTGTTTCAACGCTTCTTTCTTGCATTGGTGGGAAACCGGACCCGCCAAAAAGGGAATTGTTTCTATTATTATTGGAAGGGGCGCCAACTCCAAAGGAGGGTTGGTCGAGTTTCGCCTCTTTTGGAATACTTCCGAATGAGAAAGTTGACCCGGAAAATCCTGTTCCAGCAAATCCGGTGAAGGCATTTGGAGTACTAGAAAGCTGTTGGAATGAACTAAATGGGACTCCGGCATTGCCCTTTTCGTCCTCATTCTCTGTTTTCTCACCTTCTGTATCTATCTGACTTTCATTCTTTCCCTCACTCTTCTCGTCTGATTCCAGTTTCTCGGATACAATCTCAGCGCTGTTTTTGTGAACAGTAGAATCCACTCTATCGGGATCCTTGGTTTGATTTTCTGATTGTGTTTTTTCCCCCTCGGCTTCCTTGTCTAAATCAGATTTTACAACCCCGACTTCCTTGTTTACCTCGCCTTTTACCTCCTCGGATTCCTTGTTCACCTTGTCTTTTGCGACATCAATTACCTTATCCACCTCAACTTTCTCTGTTTCAGCATCCTTGCTAGCATCATCTTTTACCGCCTCAAATTCCTTGTTCCCATTGAGTCCACTTGCTACTGTGGAAACACTAGGGAAAGAACATTGAGAGAAGAAAATGAGAAGCAAAGAAAAATTGAAGCATTATATAGAGTATAATACACACATCCACACACAGGGAGGGTATAATGGTTTTAAAAATTAATCATGTTTCATTTTGCTTTCCATTTCCAAAAGTAAATCTAGATGCAAGAAAACCTTCTCTTAGCAGTCCCATTTCACTAGTAATTAACGGGATTTGAGCTTACCCATCCCCTTTCACCTCCACGGAATCCACGCTCGCATCATGTTTTTCTTCTACCTTGTCTAATTTCACACCTTCTGTTTTATCTGTGGATACTAAAGGAGTAGTAGGAGGAACCAAACGTATCCCAGCAAATGGATTTGTAGAAGGAGCAGGAGCTGATGATGTTGCATGCCGTCTCACTTTCACAATCCTTCTATTTGCCATGACCTCATCACTCGCCTTCTTAAAGGTTCCAGCCTCTTGCACAGTCGTCTCATCATCATCATCAAGGCCGGGGTTATCCCGTGATAGTTCCCTTCCGGCAGCCCTCTTTTTTGATGGTGGAAGAACATTTTCAGCATTCTCCATCTGAATGTTTTGAATTGTAAATAAAGATGGCAATTAAAAGTTAAATGCATGCCACCAGTTCATCAGAATGGTATTAAAATGGGAAAAATGGAATACTTCTAATCAGAATTGTGTGTCTCAAAACTATGGAGACTAAATTTCCAAGTGGCATGCATTACTGGTAACTTACATCAACATTGACTCTCAAGTTACATGTGGTGCATGTCATTTAATCAATAAATGCATACCATATGTGAGACTTATTCTCCATAGACTTGTCCGAAAACAGTGAGGAAACAAAAGGCATATATCTATCAATCTATGTCTACACACAAAAGACAACAACTAAAGGCACATAGGAGAAATGAAACAAAAAGCACACGTGATATTTTACACACAAAAATCAACAACTAATCAATTATAAAAATCTCACAACCAACAATTATACAAAATAGGATAATAAAATGATGACATTATGCCAAAACAACCAGTCTTGTGACATAAAAACACATAAATTAATCAGAGGTCCTAGTTAAGAAGGAAAGGGGGTGGAACATCATAGCCCATGGATCATAACTCCAAAAGTAAGATCCTAGGCTCCTAGCTAGTATCTAAAATTTATAAAAATTACTTCTACATAATTTAGATGTGCATATGGATAGTACAGCTGCAACAACAGAAGAAAAAGATAATGTACTTACAGACTAAGGAGAAAAGAAAGAGGGTATTGCTAATAGAGATGAAAACAAAGTACTCAGAGAGTTGTTCTCTACTGACTAAGAGGAAAAAAGTGAGAGAGAGAGAGAGAGCGATGGAGAGAAAAGAAGCATGAGAGAAGAAACAACATACCAATTCGCAAGACAGTGATGATGATGAACCAGTGAGGAATCACAAGATGGGTTGTAGTCTTACAGATTTTAAACGTAGAGAATAAGTTGTGTGAAAAGTTACAGTATTAAGGGTTTGACACTTCGTAAATTTCCTATTTTCTTCATAACTTGGATCCGGGAAGACGACCTGATGTGATCCCGCTCATCCAATTTGCACTTTCCAAGATCATATCAACATAAAACCCTCTTATAATCTCCCAACTATTCCATTCGATGTAAATAAGGATTTAAAAAAAATTGTAAACCAGCATAAACCACATAAAAATCACAACTCAAGAACAAAAAACTGCGCTAGTTTTGATTTCCCTACACATAAACTCAACCCATAACTCAATTCAAAAGCATATGAACATAAAGCCACAGTCTAAAGTAATTTTAACTTCGAAAAGAAATTAACTAACAAAATCATCTAGAGGTCTAATCAATGTAATGAATTTTGAAAAAAACACATACAAATCCAGATTTCATGAACACACAGTTAAGCTATCCTTAATTTCACAAGTTCTTCTCTACTGTTCAACTACGAAGCGATGATGCGCCGTACCTGGGAAGAAATCGGGTGCCGGAAGGGGCTCCGATAGGTAGGAACTCGAGAGATATGAATCGGGGGTTGATGATAGAGTTGAAATGCAGCGATCCGACAGAGATTTGCAGCCTCAGATCTGTTTGATAGCGGCGCTTATTATCAGATCTTTCTAAGATTGTTAGGGTTTCTTCTTGGGAAAGTTGGGATCTTTTGTAAATGTAAAAGCTTTCTTTTTTTGGTACCTTTATTCTTCCTTTTTTTTTGGGATCTTTTTGGCACATTTGGTGTGGGGGACAAATGGGATACACCAAAAGTGTACCCCTGACATTTTTCGTTTGAGCAATCCTAGACATTTGTCTCCCACCCCTTTCTCCACTATTTATTTTTATCTAATTTTTATTTATTTAATGTTTTTAAAGTTCTTGACCATTTATGTGGTTATGGAGGGAGTGAAGGACAAATGGGGTGCACCAAAGGTGTACCCCTAGCATTTTTCATTTGAGCAATCCTAGGGGTACACTAAAGGTATGCCTCATTTGTCCCGCACCCCTTCTCCACCACTCATTTTTATCTAATTTTTATTTATTTGATTTTTTTTTAAAGTTCTTGCTCATTTATGTGGTTATGGAGGGAGTGTGAGACTAATGGGGTACACCTTTGGTGTACCCTTAGCATTTTTCATTTGAGCAATCTTAGGGGTACACCAAAGGTCTACCCCATTTGTCTCCCACCCCCTTCTCCACCACTCATTTTTATCTAATTTTTATTTATTTAATTTTTGTTAAAGTTCTTGCCCATATATGTGGTTATGGAGGGGGTGGAGGACAAATGGGGTACACCTTTGGTGTACCCAAGGTGTACCCCTAACATTTTTCTTAGGATTTTGGTACTCCATTTGTGTGTGTTTAATCTTCTTGTTTGACTTTTCACTATTTTTATTAATACTCTTTCTGTCCCCGAAAGAAATTTCCTTTTTGACTTTTTAAAAAATTAATGGAGGGATATTTTGGTATTGATTTTTCAAAAATACCCTTGATGTGATGGATAAAAGTAAGATATGATGGATAGATTATTAGTAAAAATGTATGATATGATAGATAGGGTATAAAAAAGTAAAGGGTAAAAGTGATTTTTTAATAGAAAAGAGAACATCTTTGTGGGACAGAAAAAATGAAAGAGGAACTTCTTTCAGGAACGGGGGAGTATTATCTTTTGATCATTAATATTAAAAGTTAAATATAACTATATTTAAATAGAGGACATGTTTGTCAGTTAACATTTCAAATAACTTTTAATTACTTTGACCAATCAAATAATCAAATAAAGTTTTAGCATTTGTTAAAATAGGACAGTTCATGTGACATTGTTTACCAATGTCACATAGGATGACTTGAAATTTCTACAATATTTTGTTCAAAAATTGATGACTTTTACTCTCCAACTTCCACCTAAAATTGTGGATAATTTATGAATGGAGGTGGCGAAAGGGGTGCTCGGTTGGGTAGGGGGTTTAGGAGGGATTGAGGGATATGAACAATTAATTTTCCAGATAGAGTATCGTAAGAATCCTGAGTTATTCTATGACATTGATGACCAATGTCATAGAAATCGGGGCATTAAAATTGCACCAAGGTTATCATGACATTGGGAACCAATGTCATGGGATGATCCGGGGTGCTCCGGTGCCCCGTTTGTAAAATTGATAGTTCTTACCCCCTTTAAGCCCCCGGTAAACCCCCCTACCCCGTCCCGACCCGAACACGCCCCCCACCCCCTCCAATTGCACCCCACAAGTTGATTTTGACTTTGGAGTCAAATTTTGACTCCAAGTCAAAATCAACTTGTGGGGTTCAATTGGAGGGGGTGGGGGGGTTTATCGGGGGGTTAGGGGGGTAGGAACCGTCAATTTTACGAACGGGGCACCGGATCATCCCGGGTCATCCCATGACATTGAGGTCCAATAACATTGAGTGGCCCACGTCGAGTGAGCTATTGAACAGACTCAATATTTTTACCATTTTATCCTTCTATATAAATATCTTGGATAAACGAACAATATTTATTTGATAAGTAAATAAATACAAGTTACAAATTATTTTTTCTGTCCTAGAATATTTGTCCTCTTTTTATTGTTTTAATTAAAATTGGTAAACTTTGATTCTAAATTAAATAAAAATAATATTAAATATTGATACAAAATAGTTTAATTAGATTTAATATATAAAATATTTTCAAAATATCATTTATCTAATTAATGTAAAATATATATTTTATTTAATTATAGGTCAAAGATTGAAAACAATTGATTAAAAAAGTCAAATCTTGACAAATATTCCAAGACGAGACGGAGGTAGTATATATATTACGGAGTATATTACACTCCGTATTACAGAGTCTATTATATTATACAGTATCCCTTATAAATTATACGGAGTACAATACATGAAATGTCTTTGAATATAATTTCAAACAACTAAATCATTGCAAAAAGCCAACAAGCATTATCCGAACAAAGAGTCAAAAACAATTTTTCTTAAAACCATGTTGCCCACCTTGACGCTAGGGAGGCTGACGCTAGGGAGGCTGGTTCTCTGTCTGAGTGGAATGGCTTCCACCTTCTTTTTTTATAAATATTACTCCCTTCGTCTCACTTTAGATTACAATATTCTATTTTAGTTGAAATTAAGGAAGAGTCAAATCAATTTTTTTTCCCCAAATTACCCCCCAAATAGTGTGAATAGTGGCTGGCAGAAAAGAAAAAGGGGAGGGTAAAAAAGTCAAATCACTATAAAGTTATTGACTTTGTAATCTTTTTTGGGACAAAAATGTGAGGGAATATTGTAATCTATTTCGGGATGGAGGGAGTATATCTGATGATAAAATGAATTAAGCTTTTGTTTTTAAAAAAAGTGTTTACCAAACATTTGTGTAATACCCGGAGGCCGGAGTAACTACTCCATACCACGTATTCGACCAATCAAGTCCTAAATTCTCCACATTAACGTTATATTCTTTTGGGTTTGAAAACTTAAATTTTTAATTTCTTCCAATTCTTTCCAGTTTTTTTGAACTTTTTCTAGTTTCTTCTAACGACTTAAAAAGATATTTATATATAATTAATATAAAATAATATTATATATTCAAATTTATAACATATCACCTCAAACACATATAATGATGAATTCATTTTCATCCAAAATTAGAGTTTTCTTTTAAAATTGGATGATCATTTAATAGAATAATTTTTTAACACTTAAATTTTTCTAATATTTTTCAACTTCTTTTAGCTTCTTTCAACTTTTTTCACCTTCTTTCAAAACTCAACTATCAAGTATCAATCCAAAAGAACATGGCCCAAGTGAACTAAGTTCGCTGGCCTACTACGATCACAGGGTTGCTTTGATCCATTCGAAAAATATAAGCGCTATGGACATGGGAATAATTACTCATGAGATTTTAGATTGACTCTACAAATCGAAAAGGAGTTGACAATTGATCTAGAAGATGAGACAATGAAGAAAATGAGGCTCTAAACCACAAAGAATAAGGGACTAATAACCAGAGCCTCTTGAACCACCCAACCAGTGGCGGATCTAGAATTTTTAATAGTTGGAGACACAAAAGATCAGTGTTTAAAGGAAGTGTCTAAGTTTTTTATAGACAATTTCAAATAATAAAAAAAAGTTTAAAATTTTTTTCAAATATTTTTTGAATGTGAATTTTTGAATAGATAATTTAAAATTTTATTTTTATAAAATATTATTTATGTATATATTGAAACACACTTTAGCTGGGGTCCCTTCAATTTTAATTGGGGTCAAATAATACATTAGTGTAAAAAATTAAAAAAATTAACCTTAACATCCAAAAATTAGTCGGGGGCCATTGCCCCCTACTCCTAAGGCATAGGTCCGTCTCTGCACCCAACAATCACCATCCACCTCACACTGAATCAAGCGGGATTAGGGGTGGACACGGTACGGTTCCGGGACGGTTCCGGTACCATGACCGGACCGGCCGGTACCGGTTCCCGGACCGCAGTTCCGGTACCGGACCGGCCGGTTTCGCCTCCCCCCCTTTTTTTTGCTTTTTTTTTTGCAAATTGCAGGCCACCTGTTCCACACTTCCACTTCCTCCCGTTGAAGAATGAAGACTAGTCCCCCTCCCTTTAATGTTAACTTTTTTTTTTGCAGGTGGTGGGTCGTACTGATGCAAGCCTGCAGGGAAAAAAACACATTCACGGCACCGCTACCGTACCGATACCGGCGGTTCCGGAACGAAAATTTGGGTACTGGTACCGGTATCGGTTGGGGCGGTTCCGGTACCGGTACCCGGCACCGGTGGTACGTACCGTGCGACGGTGACGGTAGATGGTACCGGCGGTACCGTTGCCGGTAACGGTACCGTTGCCGGTAACGGTACCGTACCGGTACCGTGTCCAGCCCTAAGCGGGAAAGCTTTTTCCACCTAGGATGAACTTGACATATACCCCCCTCAGGAAAGATTAACAAAGGGAAATGTTTGGTTCACAAACACAATCGTCACAAACTTACTATTTGTGAACTCTAATAAAAAATTAAATGATCTAAAATAATTTTTAAATGAGAATTTAAACCATAAATAGTAAATTTGTAGAATTTGTGATCATTCTATTTGTGAATGTAGCATTGCTCATTAACAAATGATATACATGGGTGTTCTAACACAACTCCAGATATAATGTGTTTGTCGAACATTTAAAACTTTAAATATAAATGGCATGCTTGGCAATTGACATTTCAAATAAAGTTTTTGGCAATTGTTCAAGCATGATGATTCATGTGACATTAGTCACAAATATCACAGAAAGACTTGGAACTCTTACGATGTTCCATTCAAAAAATTGGTAATTTAACCCTCTAACCACCCCCCACAACTATAGACAATCGGCGAAGGGAGGAGGGCAAGGGAACGAGAGGTTTCTAGAAGATTAAGGAGGTGGCAATAATAAATTTTTCAAAAAGAGTACTCTAGTTATCCCAGGTCATTCTATAGCATTACTAACCCCATAGTTTCAGAGCACCGTAATAATATATTACCAAGTATATTGTACTCTGTATTACAAAGCATATTATATTATATTCCGAAAACATTATAGTACAAGAAACAAATTTTTGAATATTATTTCATTAATTTCATCTACAACAATTAATCATTGCAAAAAGATAACAAGCATTTTCCAAACAAAGCCAAAGTCAAAACAGATTTTCTTAGGGTCCGTTTGGTACACGGAGTTGATGGAATTGGAATTGGATTGGAATTAAAATTCCATGGGATTCAATCCCATAGAAATTGAATTCACCAATTCTAATTCATTTTTTGCACTTCCAATTCCAAATCTACATAATTTTTGTGCTACCAAACACTAGAAATGGAATTGAGGTCCTCAATTCCAATTCCATAGTTTGAATTCCGTGTAACAAACGAGGCCTTACTGTTTCAAAAAAAATCATTTACCAAGCATTTGTCTTAATAACTACTCCGTACTACAAAGGCTCTTATATGGCTACTCCCAAAAACAAAAAGACCTTATATGGCAAAAGCTCTCTAAACATTTACTAGTTGCCAAACACTTCCTCACCCTTAGCCTTAAGCTTTTCAGATCCTCAAAAGCATTTCAGTTTAACTATCCAACCGATTCTGAGGATCCTTCGACAATGTACGACTCGTTCAAAAGGTGTTTTTTTCAAACAGAGAAATGTAAAAAGGCAAAACACAATCCGCGCATCTCATATACTCAGCACAGTAACATATATATATACTCAGTACTAGTGAGGTGTGTTCTACTTTCACAATGGTATTTAACACTTTCAAAACAAAGAATATCTATATATATATATATATATTATATATAACATTTATTTTAATAAAACTACTATGGGAATCTAAAAATGAAACCTCGAAAGAAAATCACATCAATGTTTGGGTTGAGAAGATAAAGCTGTTCGCTACAAAATCACACCACGAGTCCTGAAGCACTCGGCCCCTCTACACCTTTTTTGGTCCAGAATAAGAAGACACTACACACATACAAACAGACACCACATTAGAACTTAGAAGAACAAATTTTGAGTTTTGGAATAAGAAAACATTAACACAACAGTTCTTTTGACCCGGGGAATCTTGACCTTAGAATGACCCGAGGTCTCTATGGTGCTCTGTTGGTAAAATTGATGGTTCTTACCCCCCCCACCCCCCCGCACCCCACTTCACCGATTTGACCCTGCCAAGTCGGCGATCTAGGGGGGGGGGTAAGGGGGTAAGAACCTTTAATTTTATCAACGGAGCACTGCAGAAGCCCCAAAATGCCAAGGTCATTTAAGGTCACTCGAGGCCAAGGTCAAAAGATTCTTGCCAAAACATAAATACAAAGCCTTTTTCAGTCCAGAATAAGAAAACACTACACACATACAAACATACACAAAAGAACTTAGAAGACCAAACTGTGTTTTTCACATATGAAAAAGAACTGAACTATGGTTGCTTACCTTAAGAATGAGTTGCATACACCAAGGAACCGATTGCTTTGACTGGAAATCAGTGATGTGTAAGCACTGCAAAAACAAGAAATATGAACAAAAATAGTAAAGAACAGGACAATTATCCCTCGCAATGCATAAAACTGCAAAACAGAAGTTGGGAGATTACAGTAATGAAGATTGAATATTTTGTCTCATGCATAGTCTGAAAATATTCAACACAAAAAAATGTCTCAATCTGAAATCACACTACCACTAGGAACATCTTCCTTGTGTGAAGGAGTCTCTTGTTAGATAGGGTCAAAACATTACCCCCCACTGTCCCAATTTATTGTGATTGCTTTTTTTTGGGCATAGAGCTTAAGAAAGTGAATGTTGTGGTTGAGATTTGCATAGAGAAACAATATGAACCACACAATGCTTCTATAAATGGAAATACGCATGAAAAAGTGGGGCGAACATGAAAGACAGGCATGATAAATTGGGACAGAGGGAGTACATTTTTAGTTGTTTTAAATTTAACTTTTACACTATGTTTGGTGTAAAGAATTTGAAGGGAAAAAGAAAAGAAAATAGTTTTTCTTGTTTGGTTAGAGGGAAAAAAAAGTGAAATGAAAAGCAAATGGAAGACGAAATGAACTAAAGAGAAGGAAAACAAATTTTTCTTCCTTTTTGGTGAGGAAAAGGAGAGGAAATCACTTTCTTTTCCTTTCAAATTCCATGAACCAAACATAGTGTTAGGGTGTGTTTAGTGGGAGGGTGGGGGTGATTCTATTTGCGCGTTTGTTTTAATAATTTTTTGAATGACAGAACTAAAACTTCCCCTCCCCTCCTCTCCAACCAAACACTTAAGGATTATTACTAAGGTTTGCCAACGTTTCACCATAACGGACATAAGTTTTGGTTGTTTGTTTTTCTCTAAAATGAAACACCAAAAACTATCATATATTTTACTCATTTATACAAACAAAAACACGGGGGAGCAAAAAATGAGGAAGATAGCAGGTATGGCAGTTGGAAAGAGCAGCAGCAAAAAAAAAGAAAATGAATTAATCACCAGCAAAAAAACTAGGATTTTGACAGCAGCCCAACCAATTGTCTTTTAAGCTGACTGTTTTCCTTCATTATTCATACCCCACTCTTCATCAGCATCCTCATCGTTTCCATTAACCAGTACTCCGTCTGTTGATTCAGCATCCCCGGTGACTACCACCGGCTCTCCCTGCACCGCTGGCTGTATATCGTCTTCATCTTGATCCACCACCACCTCCTCCTGCTGAACCTCTTCTTCTTCATTCTGCTCTGCAACCTGTGCATGGAAACTCAACGATTTGTTTTGCACTCCAAGACCAACATGATCGAATTCCACTTTAGAATGGGACAATGGTCCTTAATAGAGGGAATTTTGTTCCTATTGCCTCTAATAAATGTTATGATCATGTATATTTTCTAAAAGAATTAATTTATGATACATTCTTCCATTGCCAATGGAGTCAAAAGAGTCATACTGACAATGTTTTAGCTTTAGGTGAATAATGGACTAAAACAAAATGGCACATTAAACCTCATTTGCTTCTTGTGAAGTTTTGGGTAGTAATTGCAGCAACGCATCAACAGTTTAACAGGGATAGTCTGTGTTTAGAGGGGCAAGACCTCAAGGATTATACTTGGTTTTGTTGTTTTATTCATTTAGGATGCATGCTAGAAGAGGGTAAAATTGAATATCATACTTGTACCTTTTAAAAATCAAAGAATATTAACATGTGTAATTTGGCCCCAACAGTGTGTTATTATAAAGTAAATGCAGCAATGCACCAATGGTTTAACATAAACAGTCTGTGTTTACATGAGCAAGGCTGCATCTAATTTGACCACCCAAGAGGCCACAACCAGACAACCGCAAGTGAGTTGGGAACTTGGTTTTGTTGTATTCATTTAGGATGTACAATTTGAATATCATACGTATGCAGAGTATTTTTAAGAATCTATGAATACTAACATCTTTAGTTGATCTGTGTAATTTGGCCCCAACAGTGCCTAACTACAAGGTCTTGTGGGAAACTTAAGGCTTAAGAAGACCAAAAGAAATTTAAGTCAGAAGATAGCATCTGAGCTCAAACCCCATTTTTGAGGAGTTCAGGTTTTTCTTTTTTCCTAAAATGTACATACCTCATGGTCCAATTCTCCATTTTCAAGGTGTTCCCCTTCCTCAATCCTCATATTCCTGAAAGCATCCACAAGGTTGACTCTAGATCTATCGGCATAATTTAAATATTCTGCTGCTGGTGGGTAGTTGCCTCTGTAAATAGTGAAGATGACCTCAAACATTTCAATAACCAATTTCTCATCCATCACATGATCTTTTTTAAAACTTTGGACATTCCAACCCTTTTTTAAAGCATATATTCAATTACTCAGGAAAAGCACAGTGGGGAGAAAACGTGAGTAGCAGAAAACTCTATACCTGGTCTCTGCAATGCTAGATTCAACCGCAAGTGCAACTTGCCAATCCTCAAAGAGGTTTGGATATTTTTCAGGATCGGCTAAAGCATCAGCAGCTTTCTGGTTGACCTGCAAAATTACACATCAAATACATTCACTTAACCAGGTCAAAACACAAAACATTTCAACGAAGTTGTGGCAAAACAATTATCAAAAACTCCTCACAGAAAAAGCTCTTATTTACCCAAAAAAGGTCAAGTTTCATAGGGTACAACTTTCTAAATTTGGTAAGGGTACAACCCTTGTAAATCAACACTTCTACTAATAATTTCAGCTTCTTTTGTTGAAGCATTGCCTTTTTTGGGACGGAGGGAGTATTAATTTTTGCACTCAAGAGGAACTACTTTCAGAATAAAATGGCCATATGTGGAATAAGAAAGTGGAACAGTGTTTTTGAGACTTGTATATAGAACAATTTTAAAAAGAAACCATAAATGCATTTCCTTAAAAGAAAGTGATGTTTGTTTTGGGATGGCCCAAAAAGGAACAAGTGGCATTCTCTTAGGGATAGAGGGTGTGTGCGCCATCAACTATATGAAAAAGGAAAGGATGAACTACAACTATGATATATATATATATATATATATATATATATATATATATATATTGACACACTTAAAAAGGAAAATGAACTTCGCAAGAACTGGAGAATGGCATGAAAATACTGGCCTTGTTGAGGTCTTTTCTCCAAATAGAAACTACTTCAGAGACTTTACTTGGTAAGTATGAGCGTGCCATAAATGCTGCTTCAGGTATCCGACCGCTGCATTAATAGGCAAGATGTCATCTCAATATAAAACTACATGCAAGCCAACAGGATCCTGATAACAAACAATTTAAAGGGATACCTGTCAACTAATAGCTGAATACACTCATCGACTTTACCGAGTAGAAACAAGCAAAGAAATGAAACATTATTTTTCCCTTGCTCTTTAGCAAGAGAAGCCAATTCTGTTATTCCATCAGCATCTCCTAAAGAAGAATACAGCAGCAACATGCCACTCAAGTCATTTGCATGTTTCAGACAATCCTCTGCCATATCCAACTGCAGATTTAAGATAAGATATGATTTATGATAAGAAGCAAGTGTATCCAAATTCTAGAAGAGCAAGACCCGAAAAACTAAACAGGAAACAAAAACATTCGGAATTGATAGAGATTACCCTAAAATATAGCACTAGGTGGACATGATAAAAGTGACATCAACTTATTTAAGCAATAATATTAAAATAATATATTTCAGCAAGATCATCATCTGTGAAAACATTAAGGAGATGCAAACAGGAAAAAGAATCAGCTCGCATAGCAATTGAACAATTACCATTCCCGTAGACATAGCAAGTTCCCCCAATTGTTTCCATTTGGATTCACTCTGGGCAACTACAGCAATTTCCTGTCCCATAGAACCAACAAATGAAAATTATTATAGATAGAACACATCATTTTTTTATTGAAAGAAAATATTTTTTTCAACTAAAGTGAACAAAGAATAAAGCCGGAAGGAGAACCAAGCCACTCTCCCAAGCTATGGGATAAATGAGAAGCAGCGCTAACAGATGTGCAGTCTAATTAGCAGAGCAAAAAACAAAGCTAAAAGCAACGTTTCCGCCGCACTCAGTCAAGAATGAAATTGTCTCGATGCAGCAGCTAGAAGTCAGATGTCTTTACCTTAGCAATCTCTAGTCTTCCAAGGTGTACGGCCAGTTCGAATCTGTAGTCAGGGTCTGTTGCAACGTCCAATGCTTCCTCAACCATCCCCCGTGACTCCAAGAAACGGGCCACACTGAGATCATTCATTTATAATTAAGGATACATTCCCATTTCCAGTACACAAGCTAAATGATTTTGGCCCGACACAACTCTAGTAAACTCAACTAAATCCTTATAGCAATCATCTAGTCGCAATCTTAAGTTGGCATTTATTTTTTTCGCTTTTTGTATGATGTATTGATGTACATCATGTTAAAGAGTGAAAAACCCATCGTGAAATCATTTCAGGAAGAACAAAAATGGTAATGGCCATTGTAGTAGATAGAAATGGCACAACCTCACTCCACATTGTTATTGAACCTACTTCACAGCCCACTAGAATGTACAACGGCTGTCATACCGAATCAATTACGGAGTATATTTTAAAGCAAATCATAATTATGCAGAAACTGATTTTTTTTGCACAGTTGCCCATCATTAAAACTATTATATACCTATTATGATGGTCCTTAGGAATTGAAGGTAAGACTTCATTAGCTCGTTCAAGATCACCGCGCATCACAAGGGTTTTGTACTCAATCAAGCTCAGCAATAAAGTGTAGGCAACAACACTGTGGCAAAAGATTTAAAAAATTTATCATATACAAAAAAATTGAAGGAGTAACTTTTAATCCAAAAATGCTAAAACAATCCCACTCACTTGAACTCTTTGTCAATTAGATACACTCTACTTTGGTTTGCGAGATACCCCAGCAGGTACATGGGGCGGTCCAAATGAAACATTGTAGTCACCTAGAAACATCATACACATAACATTTGGTCACTCACATAAAAGTCATCTGCAGAATTATAATGGCCAGATATCAACAGAAAACACTTGTTTACCTCACCACCAACACAATAATTGAGCCTCGAAGCAGAATTATTGTAAATAAAACAATCCCCAACCCATAATCCAGTTCGAACCCGTTCACTGATCTCATAAAGAACTTCAAAAGCTTCTTCTACACCTTGTTCGTCAACTGGCCTTCCACTTTCTAAATAGGCAGATACAACGTCACGCTGCAATGTTTAACCCAAATCTGATAAACCCTTAATGCAAAAAAATAAGAGAAAAGTTCATGTGCAAATATCAAGAAATGGAACTCTTACATTATACTTAAGAATGTGGAATGCTGTGTCACTTGCAATTGTCAGTAAATCGCCACTGTCAGCCCAATAAAGGTTCTGGAAAAAACTTGGAAGAAGACAATATGAACATGGAAACAAGTGTAAATTCGTTGTCTTGGAAGAAAATAAAGTCAAATCTTGTATTCTTACCTTGACATTTACATCAATCCGACGAATTAACCTGCAGTCAGTCCAATCGTAGAAGCAAATAAAATCATTTGAGCACATTGCCAATAAAATGCCCCCATATATGCGCTCAGCAGAA
Organism: Cuscuta campestris; assembly: GCA_900332095.2. Lineage (NCBI taxonomy): Eukaryota > Viridiplantae > Streptophyta > Magnoliopsida > Solanales > Convolvulaceae > Cuscuta > Cuscuta campestris. The sequence goes on from OOIL02003368.1 coordinate 2,525,543, forward strand.
AACGTGGGACGGATGCTCTTCTTCTCCTATAAACATTTTACAATTATCTGGTTCAGACATCATATTTATAATGAAGCTATAAAACAATGGCATAAGACATCAGTTAGAAGACAAACTACAGATACAATGACTAGTCTACTACAAATAATAGACAAAAGTAGTTCGCGACAAAAGGAGGGATATAAACCATGAAATTTTTACTGAAGATCTTGATTTTTGAAGAACTTTCCCTCACAGCATATTCCCCATCAGATGACCAAACAAAATCAAGTGCAGATCCAAACGACCTGTTTCTCCAAGCCAGAGCTGTATATATAATGTATTCCCCATCTCCGCAGACAACAACAAACCTTCCATTGGGATTATGTTTTAAGTTCTGTATAAAAAGGGAAGAAGGAAATGATGGCATAAACAGTCAATCAAGACTAGTATTACATCTTCACAAACACACACATATATTCTCAAGATGAAAGAGGCCACAAATGATGACCTACAAGGCTACAATGAAGTTTCCCATTATATTGAAGATACTTAATATCCTTTGGTGTAATCATGTACCCAAAACAAACACAAAACAATACACTGTAGAGGGTAGAATGTAAAGGATGAAGACATCAAAGGTATTTAACGAAAAGGATAACTGATTTGTGACTAAGTTTTGTCAATTGCCATGACTAAGTAAAGCTTTTTAGATGCTCATCTTTCATTTTTGCAATTTCTTGGTCATGTTGTTGCAACAACCAAATAGGGTTACCCTCACTCAAATGGCAGAAATGTGGCAAGGGTCGCATAGCAGGTTTGATATGTTTAAGAGTAGAAAGAAACATTTTTGCATTTCAAAACAAATTTTCATACCAAAACCTCCTACGTGATTAATACTCAACATGAAATGAACATCAAGTAATGACATGTAGCAGAAAGTATGGCCAATGCACCTGTGGGTATAGGTCACAAGTTCCCAATTCTTTGACAGTCACTGGCAACCTTTCTCCATCAGTAACCTGAGAAATAAATCGTACAACTGATACATCATACAATCTTATGCTGTAGTTCTGTCGCATTCTAGAATTATTGCAACAAGAAAGCAAAAACTTGATTAGACAATACCTCATAATCTGATGCCACACTCTTGATGTTGACAGTTTGAATCTCATTGTGCTTTGCCCATATGATTTTCCCGCTGTTATCCATACTGGCAACTGGTACTTCTCGGCCTATTTTGACCATGATAGTACCCTCGTCATAACCAATTACAATCCTGTCCACCAGAATGGTAGTTGAGTGTTAATAGCAAAAAATAGGTAAATAAGCTACTAAAGTGATTCCAAAATTAGTTTATCGGCCTATTCTGACCATAATGTTTCACGTGTCATAACCAATTACATCCTTGTCCATAAAACCAAACAGTAACTGAAAGTTGAGTGTTGTTAGCAAACAGAAAAACATGTAAATAAAGCTAAGTCATTCCTAATTTAATTCCTAATGCCATTCCCAATTCCAGTATCAGCTATTTGAAAGTAATACTTAGTTCAATTTTTTAACCAGTCAACATCAAGTTAAAAAATTGCAAGAAATGCAGAGGCAAGGGCTCAATCTTTAACATATACAAAACTCACCTTCTTGAACCTTTCATGTAACCAACAGCCCATACCCTCTCAAGCCCATAATTCAAAGTATTTTCAAGTCTGCAGGAAAAATCAACTGTTAAAAGAAGAGAAAACAATAGGTGATGGGTCAATTTCCAATTTTAAAGAAAGCAGTACTTAAATAAAAGATATCAGGTTAAACATAAGATGATACAATGTAATCAGTCATCCTAATACGATTACACTTTGCAAGAGACAACCCAAGAAAAAAATATTATACAACTCCTTGATGTCCTATGTATGATCAACTAAGTGCAGCGATAGTATAATTATCACTGATAAGAAATTGCTTCAAAATCCAAGATCAAGCAAGGTTCTAGTTCACAGTGTATATCAATCAAAGAATCACCATAAGCATCTAAATAATCCCTTGAAATGAAAACTTGTAGCTTTTATTTTGCATTAATTGCTTTGCCTTGTGGCTTTATGGTTAAATAAAAAGTTTAAAAAAAACCATAGGTTGAGAAAATCTTCACCAAGTAAGAGTGAACTGAAGGTATACCTGTACGTTGTTGAATGCCATAAGCGAACTGTACCATCTTCCGATGCTGTTATTATAATAGGAAGCTCGGGGTGAAAACATACAGCAGAGACATTATGTGTGTGTCCTTCTAGAGTTTGCACACAACTCTTCGTCTGGTAGTCCCAAACCTGAACCACATCGGAAAATATAAATATTATAAAGATCGCATTCAAGTGCAAACAAAGGATTAATTTAAATAGAAACATGATGCAAACCTTTGCAGTGTGATCATCGGAACCAGTGATCAAGTAAGGTTTATCACCACCGGTGAAATAATCTACACAATTTACACCTTTCAGATGTGCATCCAATGTGAAGTTTGGATCAGGGGAGCCAAGATTCCAAATCTTATCACACATAAGCACATCGTATCAGATGCAGTTCGAGATATAATGAATGACAATAAATGAAGTGGTCAACAAGTAAAAAAAAGAAAACCATCTTACCTTGATGGTTCGATCAAGAGATGCACTAGCAAAAGTGTTGGTATCTTTGGGATTAAACGTTACTTGCATCACATAATGGGAATGGCCCTCAAAAATTTGAGTGCATGCCCATCCTTTCTCCCAATCCCAGAGTTTTATAAGCATGTCATCAGATGATGACAACACATAAGGGAGAGTAGGATGGACAGCAACACACCTGATGTAGTCTGTGTGGGCTTCAAATACTTTAACCTTATCCATAGTGTTGTAATTGTAAACCCGAATGAACATGTCATCT
>OOIL02003368.1:2528458-2542944 GCA_900332095.2 Cuscuta campestris
AAAAAAAGAAAACCATCTTACCTTGATGGTTCGATCAAGAGATGCACTAGCAAAAGTGTTGGTATCTTTGGGATTAAACGTTACTTGCATCACATAATGGGAATGGCCCTCAAAAATTTGAGTGCATGCCCATCCTTTCTCCCAATCCCAGAGTTTTATAAGCATGTCATCAGATGATGACAACACATAAGGGAGAGTAGGATGGACAGCAACACACCTGATGTAGTCTGTGTGGGCTTCAAATACTTTAACCTTATCCATAGTGTTGTAATTGTAAACCCGAATGAACATGTCATCTGCACCAGCAACAACCCACTGTTTGCGTGCAATGAACTTTGCTGACCTGACTGCAAGAGAATTATCGAAGTATAACAGAAAATCCAAGGTTCATAAAAGCTGAATTCTAGATAGTTATACATAAATAAGCAAGGTGTGGAAAGCCATTTACCTGGTAGTTCAGTTGCTTCAAAAGATTTAGCCATTGTCTGCAACAAGTATCATGAACAACCATCCATTAGCAGTTTATGTTTGTGAAAGCTTGTTATGTCTAAATAAAATAGTTCAGTAGAAATGGCTTATATTCCAGTGAGAATGATCTGAAAGGTATCTGGATAATGTCTTCATGGGAGGGGCGGGGATGGGGTTTTTAATTCAGCTCATTCATGAATCAGGTTAATGATGGCTAAATGTCATACTGCAGAGATGGGTTTGGAGATCAAAAGCTCTGCAGTAGGCTTTTAGAACATGCTTACAAGCACCTAAAAAAAATTCAAAGCCCCTCCTATATGAGAGGCGAGATTTGTAATGAACAAATATCTCCCAATTCCCTACAACCTTGTGCCAAAAAAGGGTTAATGTCCTCATCTATAACAAAGGCAAGATTTTAATTCCTTGTATTTGTGTTCACACTATGCCTTTTTTTTATTTGGGGGGGGGGGGATATTGCGTAAATTATTCCACAACCCATGAAGTCTCATGGCTGTAGCTATGGATGATTAGATGGTGACCAACACTTCTGAATTAAAGATACACATATAGTATATACAGCAGAAAGTTACTTAAAAATCCAAAGTTGAAATGCTTGCACTGTCATTAGTGTCATTCAGAAGAAATTAGTCCATTTCATGCAAATGAGGTAATGTTAGTACAGTTCTTGGGGGTTACTCATATTTTTGAGATGATAAGAAGCTATGTGTGATGATAATAGTGAGATTTGTTGAGCACAGCAGGAAAAAAAATCTTGACTAACTTTGCACAACTTATACATTTATACCACAGTGGTAAATTTCCCTTACCTGTGTTTGGTAGTTCCAGATGCAAATAGTCCCAGAATACAAACTTGCCAATATCCTGCAAGGAAGATGAACTAATAATAAATACTTCGTACATATGACCTAAATAGCTATATTAATCCAGTCCAACACAAGCAGGAGATTCTACGGCACAAACTCAATGCAATAGTCAATAAGACTTGAATAAGGATGTCAAATAGAACAACGCTGTCAAATATATGCATATGCCAGAACGAATTTTGAGCCAAATTATTGGATGAGCAATTGAAATCTTATTTACCATGGCTCTGTTGGATGCAGGTCGACAGACTTTACTCTTTCTGATCTTTGAGCAACTTTTCTCTGATCCAATAAAAGGAGGTAGCATTGAGGGTATGTATTTTAAAAAAATGAGATATAAACACAGATGCATATCTATGAAGTTGCATTGGAAATTATAGAGGCTATAGTACCTTGATCTCCAACTTCAGAGGCTGCATTTACACAACCGCACCAAAAAGAAACGAAATTTCAGTTAGTAACCACAAAAACACACCAGATCTCACAAAACTAAGAGTTCAACAAACCAATCTGGATTCCTTAAAGCATCAGTATCATACAAGCTCACAATTCGCACGAGAACAGCGAATCGCTAAACTCCGATCGCAATTTCGCTGAACGAAATCAGATCTAGCAGGAAACACAATGCAAAAGGAGAGCAGAGCAATTCAGTGACTCACCATGTTCGCTTATGTGAAACGGAAGCCGATTGGTTGAAGAAATGAATCGGAGATTCAAAATAAAAAAAAACGACCAGCCCTGTAGATCCAAGAGAAGATCAATGCTGATCGGAATCACAGAAGCGCGGCGTGCAATCCGTCGAGGAGATCTTCTTAGAACTGGAATTCAGGTCCGAGAGATGAAACTGTACGAGAGAGAGACGGGGGGGATCTGGGAGAGAAGGGGAGAATGAGAAAGTGCAGAGATTTTGCTCGCAGTTAAGTTTCACACCGCGAGGTAGTAAAGAAGGGAGAATGAGAAAATGGGAATTTCATCCATTTTGGATTTCGGTTGATCGCTGCTTTACTACTGCTACTTTTGTGGTAAATTGCATTTTTGGTAGCTTAGGAATAGGGTTAACAAAATTAGCCTCACCTCTTAACAATTGGGTTAACAAAAAATGTTTCACCCCTTTTTGTAACACTTGGGTGATTTGATGAGCTTTGAAAATATGATATGTGATTTATAAGCATTGGTGATCAGCAACGAGTTGACAGTGACAATATTCATTGGTGTCGAAAATAGTCAATAATTGAGAAGATATTAAACTTCTATATTGATATTCTTCAAATTCAAGAGACATCGAAACCCTCTTTTTATAAAATTTATAATATCTGAAAACATCAATTTCGATATATTTTTAAGCTTCACCAAACACCAAATAAGAATTCTGATATTTAGAGATATCAAAACACTAATCTCTTTTGCTTACCAAGCACGTCCTAATTCAAGGTAGTAACTCAACAAGAACAAACCCAGTATTCCGTATAGTTTTAACTCTTGTGGTAAAGGACTGCATAGGATTGAAAGAATGTTGTGAGAACACAAGAAAGAAGTTTACTAGTAGAAGTGTATAAAATGATTATGATTTAGTTATCAAAAAATATAATCCATTATAGCGTAGAAAATTTTGTACCCCCTCCGTCCGGTATTAAAGTTTACATTTTGATTTTTGGTCATTTTTATTGATGGTTGACTATGAAGTGAATTAGTCCAAAATACCCTTCCCATGTCTAGCTTCACCACACCACCAATTTCTACAACCCTGTTGCCGCTAACCCCCTGTCAGCACCCTGTCTCCGGCAGCCTCCCTTCGTGGCCATCCCCCACCACAATCATCAGTTTCAACATCACTGCCAACCCCACCATCTCTGCCACAGCAATTCCGTCGTCACCACCAGGCGCCTGCCCCCATCGCCTCCGTCCCATATCACAACCACCAGCCCTACCACTGCTGCCAATCCCACCATCTCCGCCAGAACTCTGTCACCGCCGGCCCTCTATCACCGCTAGCACTTTTGCCGCCATCTCCCATCTCTGTCATTGCAGATTTGTTTAGATCTAGAAGAAAGATGGAGAAGGATGATGAGGAAGAAGAAGTCAGATCTACACAAAGAGAAAAGAAAAAAAGAAAAAAATGGGGCGCTGGGAGGAGAAGGAAAAGAGAGAAGAAAGAGTGAGGATAAGAGAAAGAATGAAGATAAAAAGAGAAAGGTGCGGTGGAGAATAGAAAGGAACGGTGGGGGAAAAGATAAAGATTAAGAAAGGAAAAGAAGAAAAGAAAGAAAAAAAGGTAGAGAAAGGTATTTTTGGAAGAATGTGGATTAAAATTAGAAACGTAAACTTTATTTCCAGACGAAGAAAAAGGAGAAATGTAAACTTCTTTTCCGGACGGATGGAGTATATGAGTATTTGGTATGGAGCTCTTCTAAACGGAATAAAATTTTTTGTGTAAGAAATATCTAAAGTAAGACCAAAACTCTTATCTTCAAAATAAAAGTGATATGTTTTAATCTTCAAAATATGATTATTACACTATGATTATATGACATTATAGGTCATATAATATGTTAGCAATAGTAGTATTATAGGTCATATTTTAGAATAAAATTATGAAAGTATTATTTTATTCTCGTTACTATGTTTTAGTAGTTTTTCAATTTTTTCCTGCTTTTGTGTTTTATTTATTCTTCAAGTTTTTGGTATTTTGGATTGTTACACATTTAAAATTCCAAAAAATGGTATCATAACCAAGTTTCGTTAGGAAAAATGAATGTGTAATGTTACATTCCGTTCGTCTAATCCGTTCTAGTCCAATCTGATCTGATCTTATTGGATTTGATCTGATTTGATTGACTCTGGTCTTGTCTGATCTGATTGATCTGATTTGATCAGATCTGATTGAATTTGGTCTGGTCCGATCTGATATGGTCTGATTGAATTTGATCTAATATAAATTCAATTTAAATTAAAACTATTATTATAATAGTTATAATAATAATATATAGAAATATTAATAATAATAGTAATAGTAATAATAGTAAAAACAATTGTAATAATAATAACCATAATAATAGTAATAGTAATAATAATAATAGTAATAATAATAATAATAATAACAACAATAGTAACAATAATTATAATCATAATAATAACAGTAATAGTAAAAATAATAATAATAATTTTGTTTAGATCTGATCGGATTGGACCAAATTTAATTTAATCTGATCTGGTCTGATCTTATCTAGTATAATTAGATCTGATCTGATTTAGTCTGATCTGATCTCATTTTAATTAGAATAAGTAATAAGTAGAATAATAAGTTGAGCGGAACGCACCCTAAGTAATAAAAGAAAAATGGATAAAAGAGAAAATTGGAGAAGCTTTTCGTTGAACCTTTTAATGGTAGTGACAATTTTACTTTGTGACAACAACGATTAAAAAGTGTTATAATTTGAGAATAGTTGGTAAAGGCTCTGAAAGTGAAAATTAAAAGACATTAAAAATGACAGATATCATTACGCCAGTATGTTGATGATTTTAGTATCATCATCTATTTTGTATAATTGATCTTATTTAGATCAGATAAGAATTTGAATAGACATTATCAATTGAGTTAGGAGGTTCGGAATGCAATCTCGTTCAACGATTTTACAAATTCATAGCAGGGGTCTAGAGGCGACAATCCGCAGTAGCGTTGGTCCTATTTTTCATCTCCACAAATACAGAGGATGAACATGTCCGGTTGTGTTTTTTTGTCTTCACAAATATAGAGACACATGTATGGTTCTGATATTTATTTTGAGTGCTTGTTACTTAATAGACGTCTTATCTGGTTAAAGTATTTAGTTATACCCAGAAATAACTTTGATTTGAAAGCTTTCTTTGATTTAAAAAAGGAGTGCATCTATTTCTATGAAAAAAAGATAAGTGTATGGTTGTGTTTTTTCGTCTTCACAAAAATAGAGACACATGTATGGTTCTGATATTTATTTTGAGTGCTTGTTCCTTAATTGATGTCTTATCCAGTTAAAGTATTTAGTTATATCCAGAAATAATTTTGATTTGAAAGCTTTCTTTGATTTAAAAAAGGAGTGCATCTATTTATATGAAAAAAAGATAAGTAAATTAATTTTTAATAATTAGAATATGTTTAAGAAGTGTAAAAGTGACAAAAACAATAACTTGCCATTAGAAGAAATGTCACTCCACTCACTTGTCACACGCTGATTGGACTTATTTTGATAGGTTATAATACCCCACGTCAGCATGCGATATTCCATTTTTACTTGTCATTGCTCATGCTCTTAAAATTCACATGCTTTAAAATGTCGTGCACCCACCCACATTGATAATTTTTTGATCATTTTGCTGGCGTAGATGGACACTAGTGTCTATTTTCAAAAAACATTGAGCACCAGAGCTTATTTCTCATTTTCCATTATTTTTCCTATTTCTAAATTTATTTCTATTACATATATTTTATAAAGGTTTATATTTTTTAAAACTATTTTTTATTCGTGTTTGAAATAAAATATAATCAATATATGCTACATGTGTACGTTTCAAATTTTAAAAGTTATTATGTTATTTTGAAATAAGAAAGTGAAGTCTTTTTTTTGGAGGCTTCAAGGAATGAGGAAAAAATCTGGAATAAAATAAAATAAAAAAAATTAAAAGGAATATCTTATTTTTGGACATTTCCATTGTAAGGACATTTTGGACCATTCAAAAATTCTTTTTTTATATAAGAGTATTTTTGTATGATTATGTTTTTCTTTTCATTTTTTCATATTTTTATTTTTTGATTTTGGATTATCTTTTTTGATCTTCCCAATATTTTTTTAATTCTAGAAAACAAAATATTGAAAATATTAAGATGTAGATAGATGGAGTATTGTTAATTATTTCTAGTTTTTTCTTTTATTTCAAACACAATTAAAATTTTTAAGACATTATAAAAAATTAAAAAAAAATTTAAAAATATCTATGAAAAGGAAACAAAGAGATAAAAAGAAAACAAACAAAAAACGAAAAATCTGAAATGGCCTTTGTTCCCCGTGTGGTTTAAAAAATACGGAGTAAACATCAATGGGCCTTCTTCACCGGGAAATAGCTTAAAAGTAATCAGAGGGGGTGTGTAAGCAAATTTTTGAAACTATGAAGATTTTGAAAATAAGTTTTGAAAACAGATGAGGTATTGGTGTCAATTTTTCAAAGTGCATGGGGCACGGGAGCGATTCAACATTTCAACCTATACACATATATAAAACACAAAACATAGGAAATTAAAGTTCAAGTTATTTGGTTCAATTCGGTTTTTTTCTAGCTCGTTTGGATCAATTTCGATTTGATTTGCGATTTTCATATTACCCAATTTCTAGCTCTTGACCACCATATTGGTATTCCAAAAATCTAGCTCCTACTTGGCTGTCTACTATGGCCAAGTACCACAGGCTAAGTACCACGAGCAGAGTATGTGTACCCGACTTAACACGACCCCGGAGCTCTCAAAATAGGTCTTCGATCATGGGTTGCAATGTAATCTTCCATGGGCGGTTCTAGGCATGGGTAGAGTGGTCACCTGACCTGGGTCCCTTTTTTGCAGGCGGCCCCAAATTTAAACTTTTTTGTACGTATACGTATAATACAGAGTATGAACTTGATGACAATTTATTACTTTTATTACTACAATGTTAATTATTGTTAAAAAAATTAATTGATAGACTTTAGTTCATGATGACACAAGAGTCCATTTTCTTCGTGTCGTGTTTGGCCCGTGAATTCTCAGGGACGGTCTTGTATTCACTTAACCAGAAAATTAAATTTTTAGTTGCAAACCGAGAAAATGTTTTTATATTATATGCAAATGCTTCATAAACTTACGATGCATATAATTTTAGGTGGACCTTCATACGAGTGTCTCAAACAAGTGCGTATTACCCTGATAAGCATTTTTTTGCAAAATAATATAGAAAAAAATTATTTATCAGGGTAGTGAGTATTTGGTTATCACACTCATATGAGTGCGTGTTAATCTAAAATGATGTAGACCGTAGGTTCACCGAAGAAAACATTACTCCCTCCGTCCCGCTATATTCGTCCACTTTTGATTTTTGGAACTGTTCATCTAAGCACTTTGACTCATCAAATTCTCTCAATGTGTAATCCTAAATATAGTCATGTGTGATCTTGTTTGATTTGTCTTAACATATAGATTATTAATATATAATTTCTATAATTTTTTAATATACAAATTACAAGATAAAATAGATTAAAAAAGTGTATTGGATGGTGTGTAAAAATGAAAGTGGACAACTACTCTGGGACGGAGGTAGTACGGAGTATATTCTAAAGAAATATTTGCACTGAATAGCACTAAAACTTAAGTCATATTCATAAATAACACTTAAACTGTTTTATTCCCTAAATAGTACTTAATAATATCCATAATGTCCAGTGATGTCGAACATTTACTTGAATGATGACTAAAAGTGATACATTAGGAAAAAAACACATATGATGCTATTTAGGGAAAATCATTATGTTTTAGTATTATTTAAGCAAATTTCCCATATTATAAATGCCATGCATGACACTCATATACTCTTCTTACACTACCCTCCAATTTTTGTACTATACACCCTGTTTTGCCCCTGTTCTTAGCTGCCAACTCTATCACTTTTAATATTCTTTGATGAGCAAATTTAACCGTAAATGTATGGCAAAAAAAATATGCGGTTTCTCGAGGGCGTGTTATATTATTATCATGAGAATAATTATATTGGAATATAGTCTAACTAACATTTGATTGGAGGGAAAGCTTTTGATAATTGCAAATTGATTCTCATGCGACCAAAAGAAAGAAAAAAATTGATTCTCCATTTAGCACCAAAAACTGCAGAAGACAAGTTTTGGAATATTGGGATCCCAATGTTTAATACTCCGTAGTATAAAAGTTGTGCTATTCTTGTTAACATTTGCTACCTCTCTCCATGCATGAGTGTTTGTACAAATTTTGATTGTAATTAAACCAAATAGAGTTAATATTAATTTTATTAGATTTGTTTGTAAAATATTTTGAAAACATTGTTTTATCTAGTTAGTACTCCGTATATTGTATATAATTTTTATTTATTAGCCAAAGATTGAGTATGGTTAACTACATACAAAAAACATAAGATTAGACAAATATTCTGGACGGAGAGAGTACATTCTCTTTGCGTCTCTAAATGAAAAATACATTGTTTTTTCTATGTGTTCCAAAATAAATTAGTCAATAACATTTTTTTCCTTTTGTATGTGTTCTTTTTCTTTTTTTAAGAAAAAAAATAAATGGATATTCATAATTTTGTTTTTTTAAACAAATTATTTTCATTTATTTTGTACTTTTTACCTTTCAATAACATTCAATTCTTAAATTGCATGAAGTCAAACAATATGGACTGACAGAGTAATTGGTTTGGCACTTCGGCCCTTTGGGGACGGAAGGAATTGACTAAATTTAGGTCCAGAAAAAAATACTCCGTATGAGGTTAATATTTTAGGAGTACTAAGGGCACTGGTAATTGGAGTAACGCCAGGGGCGTTATTACCCATTTTAACGTCAAAGGGGCAGCAAACACCGCCCCCTTGGGGGCTTCATACAGGCTTCATTCTTTCTACTTCAAAAGTTTAACGGGCTTCAAAGCCCCCCACTCTCTCTTTAAAAAAAATATACACAAACATAAAATTTTTTTACTCTATATTTTGTTGTTTAATGTAATATTTTTTTGTTTAAATTTTTTTAGTAATGTAATTTTGTGTTGTTTTTTTATTAAATTTAACATACTTTTTTATTGACTGTATTTTTTATTTAATGAATTATTTCAGTTTGCAATATGTTACTACAACTTGGATTTGAATGAAGATATTTTTAGTCGCTCGAATAATTAGTAATTTCTTTGTAGTGTTATTTTTTTATGGATGTAATATTTATTTAATAAATGTAACTTTTTTTATGAATGTATTCTTCTATGAATGTAATATTTTTTTAATAAATGTAAATTTTTTAATAAACTAGTTTCCTTTTGATTAATTTAAATAATAAATTAATTAAAATTTAATAATTTAAATTTAGAAGATGTATATTTAAAAATGTAAAAAATGAAGGTTTGAAGCCTTTGTTTGAAGCCCCGAGGCTTCAAACCCATTTCCACTGAATCTGTGAAGTAAGTTAAAGCTGATGTGACAGAGAGAGAAATTTTGAAGCCCCGGGGCTTCACGAGTATTTCCAGTACTCTAAATAATAAGAGCCATCGTACCGAACCAACACGATATCATACAAAAAAAAAACAAAATTGCAAAATGCTTGTAGAACCTAATAGATATTATTGTCTCACTCCAAGTTGTCCAAAAAAAATCAAAAAAAAAAACTAAGAATGGGGGCTAATATTGTCCAAAAAACTAAAAAAAATTAAAAATGAGGGCCGATAATTCTAAGTTGTTAAAATTAGATTATTAAATACATTATTTAGTATTCAGTTTTCTTCAATGCTTATGTAATTTTCTTGATTCCTATTTTCTTTTGAGCCAAAGAGGGTTCGCTCAACCTAGATGGTTCAATGACACCAGACCCAAAAAATTAGGAGTATTCCAAAATCAAGACAAATTGCGTAGAGGTCCTCGTATTATCTAAAATTATTTAAATTAGCCCATGTATTCAAAATCAAATCAATTTAGTCCTTGTAATATTTATTTATTTTCAATCAGGCCTTCAATTCATTTGTCTCTTATTTATTGCCCCAAAATTTTAAAGATTACGTCAAGTTTTACTATAAATGATATGAAACTGTGATTATATTGACATGTTAATTCATACTTATTTGAGGAAAAAAAATTTAACTGTGAACAGTACACATTTATTTTTTATTTCCTTTTATGAAAAAAAGAAAGATAAAAAGGGAAGAAGGCACTACGCCCAGCCTTATATGTAGCTGTTGAAATATTGGAATGATAATATTGCTCTTTGAATTATGTAGTACATGATAGAGTATATATATAGGAGAGACTTCTAAGACAACTAGGAATAGAGAATGAAAACTAACTAACATACAACATCTACCACAAATATGATTAGAAAGCTGACTAATAATGAAACACTACCATAACCAATACTACAAGAAGTACTATTAGTATTATTGTCTAACATCCCCCCTCAAGCTGAACTCTGGCTGAAGCAAGAGGAAGCTTAGACACTAGCTGGAAACTAGAAACTTTGAGAAGAGAGAAGTCTGACGCGCGTCGGTGGCTGCTGACGTCGTTGGAGAAGAGAGAAGTGTGACGCGCGCCGGTGGCTGCTGACGTCATTAGAGAAGAGAGAAATTGACGTGCGCTAGTAGCTGCTGACGTCGATGAAGAAGAGTGAAGGTTGACGTGCGCTTGTAGCTGCTGACGTCGAAGAAGAATAGAGAAGGCTACTGGAGGTGCCTGTTTGACTGAAGATCCTTGACATATTTTGTCTTTTCTTGGATCCAGGCAATGACCTATTTCCTTCTTGAAGGGGTGAGTTGTAGAGGTATTTTTTCCTCTTTCACTACTTCCCCTCTTGGCTTTGCTTTTGTGCTAATTTACTTTGGATTTTTATTGGTTCAACAGAAGAAAAAAAGAAGAAAGGTTAATGATTAGAATGAGTGATTTTAGAGAGAAAAAGTGGGTAGAGAATGGGGGATGAAAAAAGATTTGGATCTGAGATTTTGATATGGTGAATTAGAGAGAAACAACAATCATTTTTTTTTTCTTTTTGAGAAGATAGGATGAGTTGAGAGAGTTTGTGAGGAGTTGAGGTTTTTTTTTGAAGAACCATGGGGATGACAAGAGAGAAGTTCCTTTTTGATGGTATTTTTTTGTGTAATTTCAACAGGGTTTTTTTTCTTTTTTTTCATTTGAATGGAGAAGTTGATTTGAGGATAAAGAAGAAAAAGAAAATAGAGGTGAATACGGTCGAGCCGCCGTCGCCGGAATTACTGGCGGCGGCGGTGGGAGCAAAGAACTTTTTTTTAGGTCACCAAGAGCGGTGACTCCGATACCATGATGAAATATTGGAATAATATTATTCTAATAATATTTATTCTGCAATTGTCCCTTCGCCATGGAAGTACTCACTACTATTTTCAGGTGGGTGGGGCTAGACCTCACTGCTAACTCTTTGAAAGAAATTGAAGAAAAAAAGGATGAACCCTCCTTCTCTGAGTACGTACCCGTCAGAATGGGCAAGACAATTACCTGAAAGATTTAAAATATATTTTAATCACAGATTAGTATCAAAAATTGAGCATGCACCTAATAATACTTATAAATGCGTGATGCTTAACATATATAGTAGCCTCCTAATTCATAAAGGAATATATGGATCAATGTGTATGCCATTTCATTACTTGACACTATATATACATACAAAGTACAATTTCATGACCTTTCAGCAAACTAACTATTATTCCCTTGGTCCCTTGTTCTAAAATATTTTTCTCATTTCTATTAAAAATTATTTTTATCCCTAATAATTCTAACATTACTTATTACATCATATCTCTTTACTAATGAACTTTCATCACATTTTACTTCTACTCACCACATCAAGGACAATATATAAAAAAGTCAATACAAAAAATGTTTCTTCTTTAAATAACATAAAAATCAAAATAAGATCTAAAGAGGGATGGAGCATGTGTAGTAATTAATATGCCATTTGGAGTATATGTTGGGCCTGTTTGGGGGTGACATAGAGATTAGCATTAGCGTTTTGAATAAAATTTTAACAGTGCATATTAGTTTGAAAATGTTAACGCTAATTGCTGCCCGTATAGTAGATAGTGTAAAAATAATAAAGAACACTTTATTGATTGAATGAATAAGAGAGGAATACAAAGTATGGTGGATGAATATATTCTAGAATCCTCCATATTAATGACTAATTACATAAGATAATATTATATAATAATAACTCTAACTATAATAGGCAACAACCATAGTGATAAATTTATAATGTATAATATTAAATATATTAAATAATTGATATATTTAACATATAACATTTTCAAAGCGCTGACGCTAATCTCTAGCGCTATTCTTAAACATGTCCGTCGCGGGTGTTACTTCAAAGTCCCACATCGGTGGGATAGGAAAATTGAGAAGTGATGGAAGCCTATAAATAGAGAGGGTGTATGGGCTTCCAACACACAACACAATCCTTCAATCTATATAATTGTGTATTAGATTTTAGGTTGTGAGTGTCAAATATTGGAGAGGGTTTGTAATTTTTCCGTGCAAAAATTACTAGTGAGATTTTATCCCAGAGGGGGTCGTGGAGTAGGTCTTGAGGTGCCGAACCACGTTAAATATTTTGTGTGCTCTTTTTCTTTCCTTTCCATTTGTTTGCAGTAGGGGCCTAACAAGTGGTATCAAAGCCNCTATAAATAGAGAGGGTGTATGGGCTTCCAACACACAACACAATCCTTCAATCTATATAATTGTGTATTAGATTTTAGGTTGTGAGTGTCAAATATTGGAGAGGGTTTGTAATTTTTCCGTGCAAAAATTACTAGTGAGATTTTATCCCAGAGGGGGTCGTGGAGTAGGTCTTGAGGTGCCGAACCACGTTAAATATTTTGTGTGCTCTTTTTCTTTCCTTTCCATTTGTTTGCAGTAGGGGCCTAACAAGTGGTATCAAAGCCAAGGTGATTTGGTAATTATAATTCTTAGTATGCTCTGTGGTTAAAGCTTTGACTGATCTTCCACATCAGAAAAGAATTATTAATTACATAGTTGCAGTCTAGGGTGAAGGAGATAGAGCAAGGAGCAAGAGGAGGGAGTGCCACTTGAGCAGAGGAGGTGGTGGTCTAGTCAGCAGAGGTGGGTCCGTGAGTGCCATGTCAGTACACTACAAGAAAATATCAATATTGCAACGGATATATTGCAACAGACTTTTTTCTGTTGTAGAATTGCGACGGCTTTTTCATTTGCATCGGAATTATTGCGCAACGGACTTGTTTGCAACAGAAGTTTTTTGCAACGATTTTTTTTGCAACAGAAAGTGCTAGTATCCGTTGCAATTTTGGTGGGAGGTTGGCGCCTTTTTACGGAAAAGATCTGCAACAGAGATCTACAACAGTATTTCTGTCGCAGAATGTTTGCTACAGCTTATTAAATGTCTGCAACGGACAAAGCAGTTGCAATAAATAATTAAAGTTTTTTGTACTTTACATTTTTACATCTATATGTTTAACTAAGTGTATATTTATTTTTTTTAATTTTTTTTATGTGTAAATAATAATAATTAAAATTATTAACCCCAATGTATTAAACTAATTTGCGAGAATTTAATTACAAAAAATTATATTATAATTAAAAAACATACAATGGATCGGAGTATTGAAACTAAAAAAAACGTAAATTTGGTTTATATGCACAGAAGTTATATTGATATACATCATAAAAAGTTGGAATATAATGTTAGTTGTTGATTTTAGTGTAATCGGCTATTTTGTATGTTAAATTTGATTTTGTCAAACTAGTTATGAGGTGCGAAGTGCATAATCATTCAACGATATTGCCAATTAATAGCGGGGGTCTGGGGGCGGCAGCCCCCGGTAGCGGGGTTCAAGGGGCAGAGTCCCTGGCCGGGGTCGAGCTGCCGGGACAGCCGAGAAATTTTTTTTTATATTATTTCTTTATGAAAATTTTACAATTTTTTGTGAACAGAGTCCAAACTTTAAAGATTATGATGTATGGGTAAACGTTTAAAATCCACCAAAAAACTAAAATACAAAATGTATAACCCCGTATTAAAAACCAATTAAATTTATACAAAAAAACACCTAAATATGTATATGGAAACGCAATTAAATTAACGAGTAGGAGTTAAATTTAAAGTGTAGAAAAATAAAAAATAAAAAAAAGAAGAGAAACGCTGCATTAAGTCATTTAAGTATTTAACCCTTACGCGACCCACCCAACCCTACCGCATACTCATCGTCAGAGCTCCGCAACTGCCTGTTATCTATCGAGCACGGCTGCCCGGCGATTCAATCAAACGGCCGCTAGAAGTTCTCGATATAGCTCTAAGGTTGAGGTAATCCTATTTGTAGCTTCTAATTGTGTCCTTCAGTATTCTGATTT
>OOIL02003368.1:2545541-2597830 GCA_900332095.2 Cuscuta campestris
GAAGGGCACCTTTATGTTAGTTAATAATGCTTTAATTGTTTTTATTTACAAGAATAGATCAGATATTATTATTCAGATGTTTAATAAGTACTTGGAGGTTATTTTGATTAATGAATAGTATTGAAATTTTGGCTTTGTTGAATACATGTGTGTTTGAGTATCCCCTGTATATAGATTGTGCATGGTATGATATTGAACAAGCACTACGTTGTGCATTTTTGGAATCTTGCAACGGAGCATTCTGTTGCAATCGATACGTTACCAATTTCTGTTGCAATTAATTTTTTTTCGTAACAAACATTAGCAATGGAGTTGCTGTTGCGCTTTTTCTGTGGCAATTTTTTTGCAACGGAACAAATGGTTGCAAACTTGTGATGCAAAGTATTGCAAGGGAACTACCGTTGCAAAATGTGGCAACGAAATGTTCGTTGCAATGCTTCTGTTGCAGCATTCCGATGCAATGCTCTGCAACGGAAATTCTGTTGCAGGAGTGCGTTTGCAACAAGGGTTTTTGCAACGGCTAAATTGCAACGGAAAAGCTATTGCAACAAGCATTAGCAACGGAATTATTGAAGAAATGCAACGAAACGTGCCGTTGCAATTACATCATATTCTTGTAGTGGTAGTTTATGGGTCCCGAGTGCCACGTCATCATCCAGTCATCGCCACGTCAGCAGGTCCAGTCATCAGTGGTCCCATCGCCACGTCAACAAGTCCAGTCATCGTGTGGGTCCCGTTGGTGATTTTTGGAGAGAAGTTGGTTCTGACTAATTTTGACATCTTGATTCCATTTTTGAGGTCAGTTTCTCAAATTTGGATTGTTTGGTATTGGTTGATTGCTGCTTGAGTGAAACTATGACTACCTTGAAGTTTGAAGTTCCGTTATTTGATGGAAGAGTGGACTTCATGTTGTGGCAATACACGATTCAAGACTATTTGGTCCAGCAAGGTCTTGAATTAGCATTACAAGATGAGAAGCCAAGTGATATGAAAGAATCAGAGTGGAGTACAATCAAGAAGAAGGCTGTCAGCACAATTGGGTTGGCACTGTCCCCACAAATTAAAGTGACAGTCCTGAAAGAGACATCATCAAAGAAGCTGTGGGAAACGTTGGAGAGCAAGTTTGCGTCGAAGACACTTACTAACCGGTTGATGATGAGGATGGACTTGTACTCACTGAAGATGGAAGAGGGAGGTAGCGTAACTGATCACATCAACAAGTTTAATGAGCTAGTATCAAGGCTGTTAAATGCAGCGGAGACTATCAAGGATGGAGAGCAAGGGCTGCTTCTACTGGCTTCACTGCCAAAATCCTTTAAGCCGTTTGTGCAGTCAATGATAGCAGGAAGGACTACACTGCGACTAGATGAGGTGACGACTGCCTTGAAGGAGAGTCAAAGGATGATGGGAGGTGAAGAGTCTTCCGAGAACAGTCATTTACTAGCTGCTGTGAGTGTTGAGAAAGGGAGAAAGAAGAAGAGTGACCAACTTGGGAGACGATCTCAGCTGAGAGACATGAGCACTGTTAGGTGCTATTACTGTGAAAAGTTGGGTCACACAAAGAACTGTTGTCCAGAACTCAAGGAGGATTTGCAGATCCTAAAGGGAAGAAGGGCAAATCAAAGGAAGCTTCTTCCGCAAATGTGATCACTTATGAAGATGATCTCTTCTGAAGATAAGAGTACTGCTGGACAGAAGATTCTGCAAGATGGGAGTATCGCTGCAGAAATCGCAAATGATGTAGGACTTTGAATTAAGGGGAGATTTGTTGAGTGTTACTTCAAAGTCCCACATCGGTGGGATAGGAAAATTGAGAAGAGATGGGAGCCTATAAATAGAGAGGGTGTATATAGACTTCCAACACACAACACAATCCTTCAATCTATATAATTGTGTATTAGATTTTAGGTTGTGAGTGTCAAATATTGGAGAGGGTTTGTAATTTTTTTGTGCAAAAATTACTAGTGAGATTTTATCTCAGAGGGGGTCGTGGAGTAGGTCTTGAGGTGCGGAACCACGTTAAATATTTTGTGTGCTCTTTTTCTTTCCTTTCCATTTGTTTGCAGTAGGGGCCTAACAATAATATTATATAATAATAACTCTAACTATAATAGGCAACAACCATAGTGATAAATTTATAATGTATAATATTAAATATATTAAATAATTGATATATTTAACAGATAACATTTTCAAAGCGCTGACGCTAATCTCTAGCGCTATTCCTAAACATGTCCGTCGCGGGTGTTTCTACGTTTAAGATGGATTGTAGTTTCTTTGTTGATTAATCTATTTGCTTTCGGTTGAGAAACAAAAAAAAAAGACCATTGTGCAAAAAAGAGGCTCTAGTAATGGAAACAAAATCTAGTGCGAGATCATGATAATCACGTTCCCATAATCAGTAATACTACAAATTACGGAGTAAATTGTAAAAGCTAGGCATCCATATTATTTTGAGGAAACGTCCCTAGAAGAATTACAAATAGTGCATCTAGCACTTTTTTGTTTTAATATTATATCATGGAACACTACTTTATTTTTTGTTCCTTTATATCCTTTTAGCTCGATAATAAAATTATATCTCCCCGTCTTAAAATGTTTAAAAGACATGGTTGAGTTTATGATGATAAACTGAATTTATTTTCAATATAATTCAATTTATTTTAAAATTAGTGTACGTATACATCAAAATAAAATTTATATATTTAAACTAAGATAAAGAATTCTATAAAACAATACTCCGTAATTAAGAAGCATCACTATATTATTTAATCAAATTATATATCGATAGAAAATATCACCGTAATAAGCCCCCTTTACTTCCTCCAAAGGTGAGTGTGTGAGAGCTAATCCAGATATTGTTTTCCTTAAGCGTCATCTTTGCGAATTCATGAGAAACACAATTCTGATCTGCTCTCTCATCATCACACGGATGACTTCTATTGACTTGCACTTTCCAGTTCTTGTGAAATAGCCACTTGCATTTTTCAATGATATCTCGAATACCTCCTCTGAGACCGCTATTTTGCACCTCTTGAATCTAGCCCACCACTTTTTCGAATTGTTGGAGATGCTAACATTTGTCAAATTTGACCAAGCCCATTTTCACCTTTAAGACTTAAGAATGACTTCTTTTGGGACAAAAAAAAACTTGGTTTTGTTGGCCTTTTACTTCTCATCACAATAATAGTATGTGTAATTTACATATATAAGAGTAAAAGACACCACTTTTCACACAAATTGAAGTTTTATATAGTATGTGTATGTGTAATATACATAAATTCTTGTATGAACTTAATCCATTTAAAAATATAAACTTTCTCACATAAGCAATAAGTTATTATTTGGTTATGCATTTTTTTAGTTTATTTATGTGAGAAGAAGGTTTGTGATGCACCTTAGGTCTATATATGTTAGAAGCACTCCTTTATGGCTTAAATTGTTCTTGCCAAATGCCCAACATAATTTAATGTATTTTTTGGTAAATTTGTAGCCAAAGTTTAACAACAAAAATTTACTATTTTTAAACATTCATTTGCTCGTTGCAGATTTGCAACAGATCTTTTTCCGTAGTAGATTTTCGTCGCAGAAATGGCAAATTCTTGTAGTAAATAAATAAACTGAGAAGATTCTTTTTTAGACAGAAAGAGTATTAAGTGTATATATATAATGAAGTACTTGATTAACAAATAAAAGGGATTATACCATGGGACATTCCCTTCCAAAAAGAGGTTGGAGCTGAGACTTGCTCATCAACACGTAAATATGACAAAAGAAGGACATATAAAGCTAATCCAATTGCTAACTGCAGCTAATATGACTCTAATCAATTAATATAACTCTAATCAATGAAGTAAAGTTATGGCCTTCATGTAATTAGGGGCCACGACAAAAGCCCCGGATAAGATCAAATACTTCCTCAAACAAAATTCTGGTTAAACTTTAAGAAGTTTAAGAAAAACAAGTAAAAAGTGAAAATTGTATGGATAAAATTGTTTATAAGAGTGAGAAATTAATATTATAGGAAAATTCCCATGTTTAAGATTAAAACTTAATTAAAATATAAATATAGGAGTAACCTAGTTCAATCCCATAACTTTGAATGCATTTAATGACAATCTCATGGAAAAGTGATGACAATGTAATACGGAGTATGATAGTGTAATCAGCCAGCCATAGATGGGCCACTGTATCGGTCGACTTCGGTGATCTGATTTGGTGACTGACATCGACTGATGGCACTATAACACTTAGACGACTATAGTAACGTGGTAGTGGTAGTGATAACTAATGTCACTAGTGTAAAATCCTATTTAATTTCTGTCTTAAAAGTCTAGCACTCTTATTATGTTGTTTTTATGCTTTTTTATTCTTATCAAGAGAATCTGCAATTTTAATTTCTGTACTCAGTATGAAAGATTTTGTTAGAGATATGATGTTTGGATATTGTTGCATCATTCTAGACATTTTCGTTTGCGATTTTGAAATCAGTTGGCATGTCATAAAATAAAAAGTAATGTCATAGGTGATAACACATCGAAATTTTAAGTTTTTTTATTCATTTTATTTAAAAATTGGTATAAAAATTAAAAATAAAACTAACATACAGAGTATTTAAAAATTATGTCAAAAATTTTTAAAAACAATAAGTGACAATAATATTTTATTTTATAAAATAATCAGTCAAAATATACAAATAAATAAAAGTTTCAGTGAAAATGTAATTTTTTTGGAAAGAAGGAAGTATTAAATATGAGAGTATTATCGTAATAAGGAGAATTTGCTATAACCCATAACATATACGGAGTAGATACTTTCTTCGTCTCGCAATTGACTATAATTTTTTAATTAAACTTTTTGATACTTTTTTTATTTTATTTGTGTGTTTTCCTTAATTATTTGATAAAATAAAATATTTTTATTCTCTTATTTTGTAAAAGTTTTGACATTTCTATATGTAAATTGTAGTTTTATTTTTGAGTTAATTTTAAAATAATACGTACCAAATTATACCTCATAATTCTAAAATTGTAATCAATTTTGAGGAGAATATTTTTCCATATTACTTTTAAAGAAAGATGAGTCTCATCCCCAAGGCCCCGCTTAGACCCAGCCGGACGGTCACTGAGAGAATGTAAATAGGAATATGATCTCAGGTTGGTGGCAAAGAGTGGAGTCTGCACCTGATACTTGGACTACTTGCAGAGACTCCTTGCTTAGCATAGTTACTTGAACTCGGGTCTTACCCCTTGACACTCTTTGTCTTGCCAATTGTGAAATACCTTACTTTCAAAAAAAAGGTAGAACGTCCACTCCGAGCACCCCTACACTCCAACCCGACAAGATTGTGAACACCCAACTTTCAAAAGGATGAACTCCATTCTCGAGAACCCTTGAAACCCATATCCAACTATCAAGTTTCAACATAATACTCGTATGGAGTATTTTCATGATGAACGTACTCATTGATTGGGCTGAACCCAAAGACTAAGTTAGAGGCTATTCTTGGTTTAGGTTCTACATGTAGACCGCTAGCACGAAATGTCCGGAATGTGGATGGAAACTCGATATGATATGAGTTGACTGTTGACATCTCCTATAAAAAAAAATTGAACTCTTATTCAATTCTTATTTTAAATATGGAGTGAGAGTAAATTGTATAAATGATCACTTATAATAGGTGATTTTCATATTTAATCATTGATCCCTAGATACAAAGTATGAGTATTACATTTGAGGTCCTTACTTTTGAAAATTATTCAAAACAGTTCTTTAGACATCATATATAGAAAAAAAAATTGGTCATATTTTTTAGCTCCGAGATGTTGGCTAATATTCTGACAAAACTAAATTTCATGCGGAATATTTATTAAAAGTTTTACTAGGCAAAAACTTCTGCTTGTTAAGAAAGATTTATTTAATTTAGATTCCTAGAATTGCCGTAACTTTTTAAGGTGACACAAAAGATGCTACAACACCATGTGACTGGACTAGCAAGGCATTTGCGAAAATCCAGTTCGCAATTTGCAAAATTAGAGTCAGAAACCTGTTAGAACTGTGACTACATTCTTACATTTAGTTACAATAAATACAACTGGTATGTAAGGGGCTTTAGGTTACTTGTGGATCAATACTAAAAAAAAAGTCATATTCAAGACAGCTCCTACTAATCTATTTCTACCAGGATTGGGTTTGGAGAGGCCTATATAAACGCATCAGATCCCTGAGAATTTCTTGGAGCGGTTGTGAGAAAAATGATGTAGAACACGCACTTATCTAGAGTATTCCTGTCGCGTCCCGAAGCTTCCCTTGTGTGAAGAAAGTTACGATCTACATGAAGAAGAGGATCTTCAACACCAAACTGATCATAAAATCCAGAAGATGAACCAGAGCTGAACAGGAGAGCTGCCAATTCAACCATGATTGTCCTTGTGATCTCGGTGGAGATGTGATAGCCAAAGCTGATTCGAACATGGTTCAAGCTAGAAATCCTAGATTAGAAGTTTTGTCATACTCCGTACTACTTAAAAAAAATCTACTCCGTAATTCACAAGGTTAATGCTCCGTGTAATGATATGGAAAATGATGCTTGTGTATATCCTATGCCCTAATGTATTGCTAACAATCTCATCTTTTTAAAACGATAAATTAATATAAAAATAAAATATATAAATTACACCGTTTAAAATCATAAAGTATATCAACAGTTTTACAAAATAAGATGTGATAAAAACATCTTATTTTATCAAATGATCAATAAAATATACATACAAACTTAAATTATCAAGAGACTTCGATCAAATACTACATGGGATGAATACTTAGAGATGAAGGAAATACATTGTTGGAACCGATTTTAAGTGAATGATGGTTAACTACTGGTGGTTTTTAAATGACCAAATAATTACCCATTTGATTAATTGAGTTGATACACTCTCCCTATATACTTCCAACGATCACTCATTCAAGGCCCGTAGCCTAATTGGTCAATACAAAATATAAAAATAGATGATGTCTGAGTTCAACTCTTTGTAAAGAATTGATAAAAGAGGACAATGTGCCACATTGAATCCTTGCAGTTAAAGGCATATAGCCTGTTTGGGAATAGCGTTAGAGAGTAGCGTTAGTGTTTTGGATAAAATTTTAACGGTACAGATTACTTTGAAAACGCTAATGCTAAACGCTTTCCGTAGATGACATTTTTAAAACGCTAATCCTAATTGCTAACGCTATTCCCAAACATGCACATAATCTCATTCTTTATTGATGGATCTAATTAAAGATAAAAAATTCAAAACTCAATTCATTTCTTTTTTTGTGTTAATGTTTGGGTCACCCCCTAGAAACTCTATGATGAAGTTTATCTTTTATTGGTGTGGGCTCATGGTCATAGGTGACCGACTCATGTTATTGATTCTGGTGGGGAGGTGACTGCCGCAGTGGAGGGACAACATTGGTGAAGGTGATGGGAAGGGCGGTTGGGTGTTTGGGAAGATAAAAAAGATAGGAAAAAAATTGCTTCCTAAGTCAATTTGAGGAAGAGGATGGCCCCGCAAGTCTGCCAAGCTACGTCTTGGTCCTGAGATGGTCCCACGGGTGGCGCCAAAAATGATGGTGTAAATATAGATGGATGGGTTGACCGGATTTGACCTGGACACTTGACCCGTAATATAAAACACACAAAAAGAACACAAAGTATGACCTAGACTGGGTAAATCTCCTCAGTCCGAAATATATTTCTTACTCTGTCTCAAGAGTGTACTAGTTTTTTAGTGAGATAAAGAATGAATTCCATCCCCTCCTCTATCCAATATCATCATATTTATAGAGGATGATTTGTGACCTTCCCCTGTTTATCCATGGACAAAATAGGAAGCACGTGGGAAGGTCACTGTACATAATCAATCTACAATTCAATCAATGAATTTAGCAACTACAAGCCAAGACATGTATTGTTCAATCAAAGACTATAAATGGATATTCTCAATCCAATCAGCCCTGCAAAGTGACAAATGTTCCTTTCACTATTTGCCTCATGAAGGACGAACGTCGGGGTGGTCCCCTGGCCTTTGACGTTGATTGTCATTCCCAAGTGACGCAACCTTACCGGTCATCTTTCCTCCAAGGTTGTCCGGTCTTTTCTTGCGCTCAACCCGTCTCTTTGGTCCTCCGGACTATCCTTCGTAACATGAAGTGACGAATTGGCTAACGCCCAAAATGTGACCAGTCACTTTTTTAGTGGAAGTAACCGGTCAACTTTTGACCCGTCCCAATCGAAGAGTTAACCTCATTTGGTGATTGATAAAAGTGACCGGTCATAGTTTGACCTGTCCTCTTTGGTTGTCCGGGTCGGGTAAAGGGATATACCCATCAACCTCAAAAATAGTTTGAGTGACACTAAGAGCATGAACAATGCCAAGTAAAAAAAAGAATGCAACATGCTGACATGACATAAATAAACCAATAAAAAATGGTCCAGTCACAGAGTGGCACGTGAGTAGAGTGGCACATCCTACAGTGGCAAGTCATTACTTTTGTCACTTTTTAAAATTTTTGTAATGTATTTTAATTATTAAAATTTTTTTTGCTATTTGTTTCATTAAAAAAATACTTCTACTTCCTTAAAAAAAGAGTATTTTTTTCTCAAAAAAATTAAAAAAATAAAAATAAAAAAAGAAAAAGAGGTGTGGGGTGCCTTGGAGATGGCTTGCTTTCCGTGGTGGAATGGCTTGACTCTCCAATCTCCATGCTAGGCAAATCATTTTTGGGAGTTGATGTGGGAAGCGTGTCAGGCATTTGCCTCGCCCGTTGCCCATGCTCTAAGTTAAAAGGCGATTACTTTTCTTTTTTAATCAAAAAACAGAAGGTGATTTTTTTAGTTTGGAATTATTCTTAGAAATGACTTAATTTTTTTATGGCATGTTTGACCTCTCGAATTTGAATTTCAAATATAGATTTTTCTCATACTTCATGTTTGAGAATCTTGAAAATTTTAGATTTGATTTTGAAACAAATTATTTCAGTTCATAATAAAACTCAATTTGAAATCTATATACCTACTCTTGATTCTCAGAGTTGATTTTAGGACTTGAACTCTTAACTTTCAGTTTCTTCCAATTTTTTTAGATTTTTCCAGTTTCTTCCAATTCCTTCAAGTTTCTTCCAGTTCTTCCAGTTCCTTCCAGATCCGTCCAGTTTCTTCCAGTTCCTTCCAGTTTCTTCCAACTATTCTCATTTTCTTCAAACTCTTTCTACTCTCCAACTAATTACTCTAAAAACGATATATTTTTAATGTGATTATTATTATTATTATTATTATTATTACAACTGTTATGTTCATAACTATATTTTATAAATTATTTTTTCATCTCACTTTTTTTATGATTCACACTCATTATTTTTTCTTCAATTTTTTAATATGAACAAGATAATTTTTTTGTATATTAATCTACATGATAAAACAAGAAAACATCAATATGTTAAACTATGTTAAAAAATAATGGATAAAATAGTGACATAGAATATTTTATTAATCTAACTTTATTAAAGACCTCTCACTTTTCCCTTTATTACTTAAAATTTTCTCATTTTTCTAATTTTTACAAAAAAATTGAAAGTCAAAATAGTTTATTAGAGAAAAAGAGTAAAATAGGACTAAAACATAAAAAATGTAAAAAAAAGTTCTAA
Organism: Cuscuta campestris; assembly: GCA_900332095.2. Lineage (NCBI taxonomy): Eukaryota > Viridiplantae > Streptophyta > Magnoliopsida > Solanales > Convolvulaceae > Cuscuta > Cuscuta campestris. Next base: position 2,555,229 of record OOIL02003368.1, read on the forward strand.
GTCTTTATTTCAAAAATAGGATTTCAATTAAAATAAAATGTCAATCATGAAAGAAAAAATAGGTACAACGTAACCACAAAAAATTTTTAAAATTTAATATTTTTATATTTATGCTAACTTTATATTATTATTTTTTTTTGCAAATTTTTTTTTTCTATTTGAAAAATAACAATACTTTTTTTGTATCTTAAAGGCATTCATTAAGATAATGTGATGATGATGATGATTATGATGATGATGATTAAGATAATAATAATAATAATAATAATAATCAAAATAATAATAATTTATAACAAAATAATAATAATTTATAACAACAATTATTTAAAATATTTTTTTTAAAATTTTTTTTAGGTTTTCCAATTTTTTGAAGTTTTTTCAGTTTTCCATTTTTTCCTGTTTTTTCCAGTTCCTTACAGTTTCTTCTAGTTCCTTCTAGTTCTTCCAGTTTCTTCCAGTTCTTTCCAGTTTCTTCCAGTTCCTTCAAGTTTTTCCAGTTTCTTCCAACATCCAGCTCTTTGTTTCTAGTCTTAAAGAACATGCTCTTAGTCCTAGAGTCCTGGTGACAATGTGCGGGACAACTGGATGACCCCGAGGACTTTGCATCGACACAGTGTGCGGGACACTGAAAAGAGTCCAAGGATCCCAGGTCATACTGAAGTGACCGGGGAGCATGCCATGCCCTGGTTATGTGCTCGACCTACTCGGCCCAAGGTAATTTTTGGTTTTCCGGGATCTCTGTACTCGGCTTAGTCTCGTGCTCGGTCCCAGCCGTCTGTTGCCTTGACATTGAACCAAGACTCTTTTTCCTTTGCACGTTGAAGTTAGATTCTATCCATTTTCTGGAGTTAATTGGTCACTAATCTCTAATTTTATGGATGAAATTTGAATAAAACCTTGTAACCTACGAATTAATGGTAATTAATTGCGAGTCATTAGTGGTTACATTAATGACGTTCATAATTGATAATCATAATTGCTGAACGTTACAAAAGCTGCTAATATTATATACATACATACACACACACATATGTGTGTGTGTGTGTCGTCCCTTATTGTCTAAAAAAACGTTATGTGAAATAATCCCCTCGTCCTTAATTTGATCACGAATTGGGAATTACGAGGTAAAATCTCTCGTCTTTTGAAATCACTAGCATTTTAACCCGTGCGACGCACGGGATTAAACAAAGTTTTGTCGATTCTGTAATTTTTTTAAGACTACATTTCTTTTACTTTTAACTCTTGGGATTCATTTGGTTGGGAGAAAAAAAATTCCCAAAAAATTGCATTCAAATTTTATACATTTTATTACATAAATTGTAGGACATTACCTTTGAGGAAAAATAGTGTCAGTCCAAAGGAATTTCAGTTCATACTCATTCGTCGAGTCCTGTAATTTTAGGAACAAAGCAAAATCTCCACCCCCACACCCCTCTGCCGCTTCCCCCGGCGCACCCTTTCTAGAAATCCTAGACAATTAAACTATGCAATGTAAATTTGGTACAGATGACCATGTATAAAAACAAACTATGATGCCCAAAGTATTTTTTAAGTTGTCTCAAATGATCTTTACTTTTTTATTCAAATATCAATAATGTATTCATAACAAAAATTCTTAAGTCTTAATAAAGAATGATTTTTAACTCTTATTTCAGAAATAAAAACATGAAATTCTTAAGTCATTAGTGGTTACATTAATGACGTTCATAATTGATAATCATAATTGCTGAACGTTACAAAAGCTGCTAATATTATATACATACACACACACACAAACATGTGTGTGTGTCGTCCCTTATTGTCTCAGAAAAAATTGAGTGAAATACTCCCTTCGTCCTTAATTTGATCACGAATTGGAAATTACGAGGTAAAATCTCTCGTCTTTTGAAATCATTTCATTTACAAATTGGTACATCAATATGAAATAAAAATTATAGAGTATATATTTAAAAACTACATCAAGAGTTCTAGAAAACGAAAGGTGACAAAAATATTTTATTTTATCAAATAGTTAATGAAAACACACAAATAAACAAAAATTATGGAGAGGAGAGAAAAAAAAGATGGTAATCTATTTTGGGATGAAGGAAGTAGGTTTTGAGAGGACAAAAGATATTTCAGCAATCCTCTAATTTTTCCTCCTGACGACAGTTCCGTTGTTGTCCTCGTTCACCGGACACACCTCAGACCGTACGACTATGTTGTGGGATAACGGTTTTATCCTGGGAGAGCAGAGTCCACGTTAGCCAGTGCAGTACGCAGGCGCTACTACCTTAAAAAAGCTTCGGCGACTCAACTTTTCTTTTCTCTTTAGTTTCAAGTGATCCCGGGGCTCCACTACTCAGCCGGGCTACTTCGTTCCATTACTCCCCGAGTGCTGCTTTTTTTTTAAAAAAAAATTCATTAGTGTAAATTTCAAAGCAAAATGCTATGGTGTCGCCAAATGGTTGCTACCATGAGTGCATCCAAGCTTAAATAGTGACTGACTTTTCAAGAATAATTTTATTACATTTATATTATAAAATATTTTTTGTATAATTAATAAATCATATAACTTATTTAATTATAGGTCAAAGATTGATCGTAGTTGATTTCAAAAAGTCATAATTGGACAAACATTCTGAAATTAAAGTAGTAAAGTTTTACATTTGCTATATTAAAAAACTTCACAATCAATAAATATATGAAATAGAATTCATTAATTCTTTTTTTAAGTTTCTATCGACCAACGTACACAAAAAACAAAAAATTAAATACTGTACATGAATTTTATATGGGAACAATAAGCACTCCTAATAAAATTATTAAAATGCCACCATTGGAAATTCGAGCTAATCACATACTCCATATACGGAGTATATACCAATACAATACTCCGTATATACTCCCTCCGTCTCAGAGTATTTGTCCACTTTTATTTTTACACATCATTCAATATAATTTTTTAATCCATTTTATCTTGTAATTTGTATATTAAAAAATTATAGAAATTATATATTAATAATCTATATGTTAAGACAAATCAAACAAGATCACACATGACTATATTTAGGCTTACACATTGAGAGAATTTGATGAGTCAAAATGCTTAGATGAACAGTTCCAAAAGTCAAAAGTGGACGAATATAGCGGAACGGAGGGAGTATATATTATAAAAATCAGTGTATATATGGCCCCATTTGTGTGTAGAGAATATATTTTTTTTAAAAAAAACATGCAGTCTAACTGTATAATTTGTTGATCATGACTGGCGAGCATTCGTTCTAAGATGCAAATTGGAATGGATTATGTGCCAATTTTAGGCACGCGAGTAGAGAATTAGAATATTTTTGAGATGTAAAAAATTGACGCAGTTTCAACGTTTGAACTACTAATGTTGTGTTTGGTTTGGATTGAGGGAGATTATTTTAATAGGGAAATTTGCCTACATAGTACTAGAATATTGGAGTTTCCCGATGTAGTATTATATATTTTTATATTCTAATGTCTACTGGACATTGTTCAAGTAAATATCTAATGCTACTGAACATTATTCAAAGTAAATATTCACCTCCACTAGACATTATGAAAGTATTATTTAGAAAATAAAAAGTTTTAGACACTGCATTGGGAAAAAAACATACTCGTATGTTTTAGTACTATATAGTTTAAATTTCACTTTTTAATAACGAGTAAAATAACGACTCTTTTAATTAATTAATCAGATACTTCTGATATAGAATAATAGAGAAAACATAACATATAAATTTTGTTGAGTTAAAGACGGTTAAAACACTTAAAATAGATCTTACGATAAGAATCCATATACTGATCATATAAGGATGATATATATCCCAAGGATTAGGGGTGAGCAAATTAGATCTGCATTTCACGACGCCACCACGGAAAGCAACTAATAAACAAGATCCAAACCAAGAGGAACACCACCATCAAAGAGGAACACAACTAGATTTGAGAATCACCACCAACCAAGAAGGATATGTTGAGATCAAAGTTTACTAGACAAGTGATGGGGAGGAGTTGTAGANCCCCCCCCCCGCTAACTGATAGGGCTCTGAAAGAAGAAGAAACTTTGTAAAGTGGGGGCAATACTCAGATTTCAGAATTATGGTATTTTTCTTCTAGATTGAGGGCGGTAGTGGAAATAAAATGAGTGTTTTGATTGTCTTAATTAATTTATCCATTTTTGATAAAAAAGGATATATATGCGATAATAAAATTTTACCTATTAATGAACTTGTTAAAAAAATAAAAAATAGAATTCTAAAATATGAGGGAAAAAGGTAATACATTGAATTTTAATATTATTGCTATGCTTGGTAAGCAAGGATGTTGGGATTGTATTCAAAGGAATCGTAACGCTAGGAAGCAACATTATGAAGAAGGTATACAAACATGAAGAATGAACTTGATAGATTGAATGAATCTCGTGAGAACACGCTTTCATATTAAAATTATTTCCGGGTATGCCAATGCAAAATACTTCAATCGGAAAAAAGTTAATTCAAGAACAAGTATCAAGAATCGATCACGCAACATACCATGTGTCTCTGTATTTGTAGATACGAAAATTGATCAGGCATGACTCTTTACGTAAAAAAACATTCACACGAAGAGAGTTGCATGCGGTTTGGGCTATTTAGAATGCATTTCCATACGTTTAGATATTATATATTTTGGACCCTGTTTACGAAAATCTAAAAGATTTTCACAAAGCAATAATATAATGTCCAAAATAACCTTGACCCCGGCTAGGGGCTATGCCTATTGAACCCCGCTATGAGCTACCGCTCCTTGGACCCTGCTACCGGGTGATGCCGCCCTCGGACCCACGCTATAAATTTGTTATATCAATTCCTCCATTTGTAGAGGTTGTGATAGTTGGATTTATCAAATCTAAATGCTGAGCGCTTTCAGAATTCATATCTGCTAGTCTCATCAACGTGCCCTTAAACTCATTCATCTTTTTTGAGTAAAAATATTTCAAAGCAATGTGGGCCTATTTGATGAGTTTAAGATATGATATGATATGAGTTTCAAAATTTGAAATAAAGTTGTTTGGAAAAATTTAAAATTATGATACAATTAGTGATTGCCAATGTCATCGGGGAGGACGATTTTAAATCCATACATTGATATATCTCTCAAATTCGAGAGATTTCAAATCTATCCATTCTAAGAATTAGCAGTATCTGGAGACATATATGAATTCTTTCTATGCGACACCAAAAACTAAAAAAGAAAATCTAATATCAAGAGATATGAAAGTGGGTTTCAAAAAATTACTTTTGCAATTTTAATTAATGACACGCCACGCCAAAACAAGAATCAGACATTTATGTCACCATGTCATAGGGAGTCAATACTCAATCTACCAAAACAGATTTTCTTTTTTTCATTTTTTGATTTGTTTAAAAAAAAAAAAGAAAAAAATAAAGAATATACCGTCGGAGCATTTCAGCATTATTATAAACCGTTGCCGCCTTGCAATCAGTGCTCTCAATATCTGGCCTCTCTATAAATGGCGGCCGACCTTCTTCTTCTTCCTCGCCAGTTTCCATGTCCCCAACTTCCTCTGTAAACTGAAACTCCCTTTCAATTCCCCCTTCAAATCCCCTCCAATTCGCACAGATTCGAATCGAATCTCGCTTTCGGGATGAACTCGAAGAGGGTTGAGAATTTCTCCGCCGTTCTGTCCATCCCCGGCGACGGAGGAATGCCGGCGCCGCCGCCGCTGGAAGTTCACAGGGTTTGTATGCCGCCGCACAGGACGACGGTGCAGAAGCTGAGGCAGCGATTGGGAGAGATCTTCTTCCCGGATAATCCCCTCCACATGTTCAAGGACCAATCTAGGGTTAAGAAGCTGCTATTGAGTCTGCAGTTCTTCTTCCCCGTTCTCGAGTGGGGCCCGAATTACAGCCTCCGGTTGCTCCGGTCGGATGTCGTCTCAGGCCTCACCATTGCCAGTCTCGCCATCCCTCAGGGCATCAGTTATGCCAAACTGGCCAATTTGCCACCCATCATCGGCCTCTGTGAGTATATATGCTCTTATAAATTGATAGATAAGCATGAACATGTTATGGCTGGTTGTTTTTTCAAAAAAGCTTTTATACTCCTATTTATTGAGTTTTAGACAATTGATATGATATGAATATACGATATCAATTTTGAAATCGTCAAAATGATATGAATTTTAAAATCTGAAACAATAGGTTTTAGTTAGAGATAGGTAGGAGAGGTGGTTAGTGGTTGTTGGAGATATCAAAGTGAATACCAAATATGAACTTTGTTTAAATTTCACCAAACACCAATAAACCTCATGCATAGACGAGATTTATTTTTGTTCGAGTTTTATTATTTTTAAATTATGTGATGATGAAGTTCGAATTTGTGACCTCTAGTACCCTAATAAGAAACTAACCCAGTCAACTTATAGGCACAGAAAAGGTTTTATATTCTAACGGAGTTTATGGCCATGTTTGGTTGGGTCTCAGATTCGAGCTTTGTGCCGCCGTTGGTGTACTCCCTTCTTGGGAGCTCCCGGCATCTGGCGGTGGGGCCCGTGTCTATAGCTTCCCTTGTGATGGGCACAATGCTTACTGAGGGAGTTCCACATGGAGGAGATGACCATGTTCTTTACCTTAAAATGGCTTTCACTGCCACATTTGTTGCTGGAATCTTTCAAGCCTCTTTGGGATTCTTCAGGTATTTTTGAAGCTTTTTATGCAGAGCTTAGACACTGTTGTTGAAATCTCTGGGCTATGGAAAGTTGTTGAAACTGATTCCCCTGCCATTAGTCTCACTTAAAGCTGCAACCTTATTTTTAGGAAAAGTCAACAAATTTCAGTTTTTGTTTTTTTGATTTTTAAAATGCATATTAATAGTACTAGTCATGTTTGTTAGGATCACACACACTATGATCAAAATAAGGGAGAAAGTGAGGAAATACTTTACATCAGACTCCATAATCTAACAATGTTAACTTTGAAAAGTGCCAACAAAAAATTGAAACCCATTTTTTCAAGGTTTCATAAAATTAAATTTGTTCTCAGAGGAACAGAAAACAAAAATTTCAGGGGAAAAAATCATGTAGTTTTGCACTAAAATGGGATTTTTGAATTGTTTTGCAGGTTAGGGTTCATAATAGATTTTCTATCAAAGGCAACCCTTCTTGGGTTCATGGCTGGAGCAGCGGTCATTGTTTCTTTGCAACAATTGAAAGGGTTGCTTGGGATCGTCCATTTCACTACCAAGATGCAAATTATTCCTGTTTTGTCCTCTGTTTTCCACCACACAGATGAGGTAACAATTACATCTTTTCTATTTGGTCGGAGCAAAAGAATAGGCGACATAGAAACAGAAGGACGAGGAGAGAAAGAAATGGCCAAATGGGTGTGAAATAACAGTGCAATACTGTAGAATAGAAAGAAAATAAAGGTGAAGCCTTTTTTTAGGAAGGACAAAGGGAAAAAGGGATGGAGGGTATATTTAAGGTAAATATATTTTTTGTCTGAATTTTGTGTTAGTCTTTTTAACAAATTTTGTTGTTAATTCATTCCTGTAGTTTTTTTTTCTTTTTCAAATGGTTCTCCATCCTCTCACCAATTTGGAGCTAATAAGGATTATGTTTTTGGTCCTTCAAGCGATTTTATTTTTGATCCTTTTAAACCCTGTCATTAGCTCTATATTGGTGATTTGGTGGGATGATCATTTGCAAAAATAGCATTTTATGAGAATGAATTAGCAACAAAAAATTTTAGTGGGACCAAACATAAAATTCACTTATTGTAAATGGACCTAGAAAATATTTCACCTTTTTATCTATTATGAATAAAAATTTTATATACCCCTTTCCCAAAATTAATTTTAATATTTTTGAGACATTCTAAAAATAAAACGTATTAAAAATTATTTTATTCATGTTACCATAGATCTTCCCAGTCACTATTCACAGGGTCAAATTTTACTCACTTTGTTTACTCATTTTTACTAGTCATTTCGTAAAAGAATATAATCTTGTCGCCTCTAGTTTTGTAGAACTTTTCATGTAGTTTATTACTATATAAATTTTATTTTCAAATTTTACTCCTATAATCAAATAAATTGAATTGAAAATAAAGTCGGTCAAGTCTCGTAACCCGTAATGGGAAAATCTTAGGTGGGCGGAGGGGGACTACTTTATTAAGTCCAAAAATAAAGTGAAACGTGATTCCCAAAGGTGGAGGTACATCAATATTGTGTGGGGTGTGGTACCCAATTCTCGATTAAAGCAATTGTTCGGTAGGATACTTTACACCAACTTTTTTCCCATAGTACTACCTGTTTCAAAATATTTTATTCATTTTCTATTTATTCTAAAAGAATTTATTAATTTTTTATTTATTAATTTTTTATTTATTTTAAAATTATTTACTCTATAATAATTTATTCATTTTTATTTGTTCTAAGTTAATTTATTCATTTTTATTTGTTTTGAAATATACGGAGTATTATTTACTTTTTTCATTTTTTAAAAAAATATGTGATTCAAATTATTTTTGAGTCATAAATAAATTCAAATTATTAGTTTTCACATTTCTACCACTTTGAACTTTTTATCTAATACTCCTTCCATCCCAAATAAGGTTTACATTTTGATTTGACACAAAGTTTAAGAAAAATGAAAATGTGGTTGAAAATGATGCAGAAGAGAGAGAAAGATTTAAGAACCGAGGGAATAGAGTAATTTTCTCAATTTTGTGAAATCAAAATTCTTTTGAGGAAGGAGTAGAAGAAAGATGTTTTAATGTTGTGGGCCTAGCTTTTTTCTTTTAATTTTCTCTATTTTCCTTGAATAAGTCAAACTACAGAAAATGGCTGTCTCTCCGTTCAACTAAACCAGAAAAGAGCCATTGAAGACTTGAAGTACAACGTTCCTTTTGGTTGGAGGAAAATAAAAGTGCAGCAGAATTTTTTTTTTATTGGAAAAAAGTACAGTAGTTTTCTTCTGAAATATTCAAAATTAAACATACCATTATTATTCTGGAAGTTTGTTTTTTCTCTGAAAATACAGAGTAAGGTGTAATTTGAAATCCAAAAGTTCAAATGCATTCCTTATTTCCAAATGCTACCTAATGATTGATCTACACAATAAAATACTTCTCCCTCCCAAAATGACTTACAAGGAAGCCAAAACGAGGCAAAATCTTAAAACTTTTAAAATTAATTTTATTTAAAAATTGGTATAAAAACAAAAAATAAAAATTAATATTTAAAACCATGTCAAAATCTTGAAACAAGGGTGACAAGAAATTTATTTTTTATAAATTAATCAATGAAAAAAACAAATAAACAAAATTTTTCGTGAATTTGGAATAGTGAAGTGTAATAGTGTATTAATCATTTTGGGACAGAAGGAGAGGGTATGAATCTGTTTCAAGAAAATGACTTTCCAAGACCTCCAAGATGAATCCCAAGAAATTACTCTCCTGTCCCAAAACACTCCACGTTTCAAAAAACATGTCTTTATTTTTTAAAGTAATAAACATGCAGCGCACATAATTTCTCTTATCTAAACAATGTCCAATCATACACTTTTAACTTTTAATAGAGTATTTTTCTTAAACATGATAGTCGAATCATGTAATGCTTTTTGGGACGGAGGGTGTCTTATAGAATGTGAAATTTTTTTACCATGCTACAAACCGAGGGAAATTCACAAAATATAATGAAGGATGAATTTCACTTTTTTAAATAAAACAAATTGTTATTGAAAAATACACCTCTAATTTTTACTTATTATTATTTCATTTAGTTAACTACTCATTAATTATCAGTTCCAATTCTGTCCAGTCAAACCCAAAAAATGGTCATTTTAGTTCACATTTAGCATAGCCAAACATGCCATATGATTGCATACAAGATCTGAGTAGAGACTAGAGAGTCAGTGATATATATATGTAGACAACCTTGATGAATACTACTAATGTTGGTGTTGGTGTTTTATATACAGTGGTCTTGGCAAACCATTGTGATGGGAATGGTTTTCCTCATCGTACTCTTGTCAGCAAGGCAAATTGTGAGTCTGCTTTTTCCTAATTCCCCGTGTTTCTTTTGACACACATTTTGGGCGCGAGAATATGGCACCAAAATCCTACTGTTCTCCATTGGGCCCTTAACCTACCCCACAAGTCCACAAACCCAACCTCCTATCCATCGCTCTAGCTTCGTAGCATCTTGGTGAAATGCTAGGGGCAGGGGTTAAGTTTGTGGGTGGGTTAGGGGACTAGGACCCTGTAAGACCCCGGTGTCATATTATAACACCAAGTGTTGGTGTCAAAAGAACCGGTCCTGACTCGTCTCCTGAGCAAAGAAAAAATCTATACCTCTATATGTAATACAAGACAGTTGTTCACTAGTTTGTGCCTGTTTTGTTCTTGCTAATGGTTTGTTTTCTCCATGTTTTTCCCTTCCCGCCAACGCAGAGCGTCTGGAAACCGAAATACTTTTGGATTTCAGCGGCAGCACCATTGACTTCAGTTATAATCTCAACTTGCATAGTTGCACTTCTTGGGCCAAAGGCTCACAAGATTGACACTGTAAGTATTGGCCTTGGCAAAACATTTCCCTCTGCAGCCTACTAGGATGAGATACTAAGGTTGTTTAGGTTGTGTCCTTGATATCATGTAAAATTGTGAGATTCCAACCCAAAACCAAATGGCAACAAGAGGAGTAATTAATATTCTAGCTAGTCTTTTTTTATAATGGGCACTCGAGGTGAGACTTTTATCCTCAACACTCTCTCAAGTGCAACTTCAGTCTTTTTTCCTCAAGTTGAGGCATACTTGAATGGACCTAGGCTTCTTTTTTGTGTTCCTAAGCATTGGCTTTGATACCATGTAGAATTGTAAGATTCCAACTCAAAATCAACAAACAATGGGCAATATTACTCCAAAAATAAAGGCAATGATACACTACTGAGGTTGTTTAGTAACTTTGTGCATGCAGATTGGTCATCTACCAAAGGGTCTAAATCCACCTTCAGCAAACATGTTATACTTCCATGGCCCTTATCTGGGTCTTGCCATCAAGACTGGCATTATAACAGGAATCTTATCTCTCACCGAAGGAATTGCAGTAGGAAGGACATTTGCTGCTTTGAAGAATTACCAAGTTGACGGCAACAAAGAAATGATGGCTATTGGTCTCATGAACATGGCTGGCTCATGTTCTTCTTGCTATGTTACCACAGGTATAAAAAATAATTCCCCTTTGGCTCTTCAATGGCAATAAGGGTCCGTTTGGGAGGGGAGATGACTTCTGGAAGTCATTTTTCTATTCTCTTGGGTGTTTGATCTTGGAAAATAGGAGTCAACAGAAAATGATTTACAAAGTACGTAGTATAACAGAAAATGAACGTTATTTGGAGGATTTTGTCCTTTTTTGGTGGAAGACATTTTTCATTGTTCTCGTACATAGATCGAAACACACCACTTTTATTATTATGTTATAACAATAAAAACTCGTTTTTTTTCATTTTCCAAACTTTCTGTCAAACCATAATATGAATTTATTTTACATAAGTTAAATGCTTCAGAACTCATTTCCTGAAATTTGTTTTCCATCTTTCCAAATAGATACTAAAAGAAAATGTGGGAACTAGAGAACAAAATTGCTTTACATTATGATTGCTGTGATATTGCGAAATCTATGGAAAAAGTAAGAGAGATGAAGTTGTATAAAAGTCAAACTCTAGTGATATAGGTTTATTGGACATGAAGATATGATATACGTAGTAGATTTCAACACTTTGTCTTTTTGGGAACATGGTCAAGATAAGGAAAGAAAACATGTCAAACCCAAAAGTATGACAGGAAAAGAAACTAGGAGGAAAATGTGTCAAAGTTAAAACACATTTTGATCCTTATTTAAATAAAAAAATACTTTGAATGATAGAATAAAAATGATTTCATAAGATTTGTCTTGCAAAAAAGTAGAACTAACTCAATAGGAATATATGCAAAGATTGCTTCTATCACAAACTTAATGTCCACCATGGACCTTCTTGCATGACCAACTTATTAAATTTAAAAAGATAAATTGCACATACTTAGAATAATTTATTGCTTATATGAGAAGCTCCATATATCCGTATAAATCAGGTGTAAAACCACACCTTTAAAAAACTATTTTCCTTGGAATTGTTTCCCTTTTAGGATCATTTTTTGTGTCCAAAACATAGCCACAATGCATGTTAAGACAAATAAGAACCTTAAACTATGTATGCCATATTGTCATTTGCAGGATCGTTTTCACGGTCTGCTGTGAACTACAATGCGGGAGCACAGACAGTGGTGTCGAACATAATAATGGCAACGACTGTGCTGATCACTCTCCTCTTTCTCATGCCACTCTTCCATTACACGCCAAACCTCATCTTAGCAGCCATTATCATCACTGCTGTGATTGGCCTTATTGATTACCAAGCTGCTTTCCGGCTATGGAAAGTCGACAAACTTGACTTCTTGGCTTGTATCTGCTCCTTCTTTGGCGTTCTTTTCATCTCCGTGCCTCTCGGCCTTGCCATTGCAGTAAGGAGCTTCCGTCTCTATATTGACATTCTAATAACTAGATGAAATCCATCCTTCAACACTATTTGGGTCCGTTTGGAACACAAAAAATGGCAGTGAAAGGGAAAAAATGCAATTTTTTTTATTAAAAATGGTTTTACTCTTAGGGTCTGTTTGGAAAGATGGAAAATGGCTTTTGGAGACTAAATTTAGGAAAATTACATTTGGAAAACTAATGCACTCCGTATTTTCTGGTGCTTGGTTGAAAGTTGAGGAAATGAAAAATACTATTCCGTAGTTTTTTTTGTTGTTATAACGCAATAAAACTTGGTGAGTTTCGATCTAAGAATAGGAGAAAATTTGTGAAATGGATTTATTTTGTTTCAACTGAATTTTTATTCTCTCTAAAATGTTCATTCCTTGAAAATTCATCTTTTTTCCTTGATATTTTCTTCCCTAGAATTTTCCAGGTTCCAAACACACCCTAACACTACACGATTCAGATTTCTAATTATTCTTTTTTTTGGTGAAATTTTTTAAGGTTGGAGTTTCTGTGTTCAAGATTCTTTTGAATGTCACAAGGCCAAATACATGTGTTCTGGGAAACATTCCCGGGACTCAGGTATATCAAAGCCTAAGCAGATACAGAACAGCCATTAGGATTCCCTCTTTCCTTGTGCTCTCTGTGGAAGCTCCCATCTACTTTGCAAATTCCACCTACTTACAAGAAAGGTAAAACTTCATTGATCCTTATAGTGAACCCATTTCGGACATACTTCTTCCGTTCTTAAACAAATGCAACGGATGAGGGTTTTGTACTAGTCATAAACTCACATTTGATTATCTTTTAAGACAAAATTCACACCGTTACCCAAAAGTGTGTGATTTTACATAATTACTCTTGAAGATTTTTTATATGTTTACATCGGTGTTTCAAGTTGACCGAACCACTAGTTCGACTTGGATGCACCGATTTAAGCATATATCAATTCCGGTAGCCGAACATTATGTAAATTAGAGCAATTATGTGAGTAATGACTGAATTTCCTATCTTTTACGGAGTATAATTTATACATAAATAAAAAATATAATAATGTGAGATCTTGTTAGGCTCATCTTGATATAAGCTTTTGTAATACAATTTTTTTTTTGTCATTTTTTATCAAAACACATGAGAAGGAAGATATACGCTTTATTTCAGCGTGGAGGAATTTATGTACTACAGGGTATATGTAACTTATGACACTATAAATAATTATATTAAGAGTTTATTGCAGTTGTATGCAAAAACATTCAATTATGAAGTACTTGGCGAAATTCATTCAAGACCATGAACGATTATTTTTGCAGGTTGCTGAGATGGGTCCGGGAGGAGGAAGAGAGGGCGGCGGCGAACAAAGAAACCGCGATCAAATGTGTAGTAATTGACATGTCGGCAGTGACAGCCATAGACACGAGCGGCATCGACACAATCCGCGAACTGAAACGGGTGTTGGAGAGGCAGTCTCTCAAGCTTGTGCTAGCGAACCCGTTAGGCAATGTGATGGAGAAGTTGCACAAGTCCAATGTCGTTGAAGAGCTCGGCGGGGACGGTTTGTATTTGACGGTTGCAGAAGCCGTCGCGGACTTGTCCACGCTGAAGCCCGGCGGATATGAACCTTAACAGACAGAGGGGCTATTCAGATGTTAGGTCATGAAAGGAGAGTTAAGTATTTATACATCTTTTTTTTTGGGTATTTTTAAATTCGTGTGTTGTACAGACAATGCTTGTTTGTGGGCAACATAGGCGTGTTTTGTGTCTGAAGTCCAAAAAAATGGATGGTCTAAAGCTGTTTAGACTAGTTGGATCATGTTGTAAGATTAGTGGACACTTCCAATTGTCATTTGGTAGTGTTGTAACAATGGAGAAATTGGCTACAAAGGGCCAACTCCTAGAATAATTGTGTTTATATCTTGATCCAAAAAAAATTCTCTATCTTAGATTAGATGGTTTAATTGATTTTTCAGTGTACAAGGAACTTTAGTATAAAAAAAAAATCACATGGTCAAATGTCTAGTTTTACAAATTGTGAAAAACAATGTGAGATCATTGTCCAAACGGGCACTTAATAATTTCTAGTAGTTAGATAGTATTTGTTTAAACTGGTTAAAAAAATTAATTACGGAGTATTTACTAAGATGGGTTGTTTGAAAATATGAAGATGAAGGCGAGTTTGAAAAGATCGTCTCCAAAACAAGTTTTCCACAATTCAATTTTTTGAGACCAAAAAATGCTCTAAAGAATTGTTTGCTAAGTTCTTTTTTTTAAAATAAAATTGGCCAACCAATTACTCATTTATATTCTTAAAAAAAAAATAGCTCATTTAAAAAACATTTTTATATAACCTAGTTTTTGATTCTTTGCAACACCTATTTGTATAACCATGACTAGGGAGGACAATAGAAGTCTTCACCTTCATCCATACGCATTTCATTTGTCACCCATAAGTAAAATGTGTGTAAAGTGGAAGAAATTAATAAAAGAATTTATTTCTAATAATATTTTATTAAATTATCGTATAGAAAAACTAGTAATAATAATAATAAATTTATTTTTTTGAAAGGATAAAATATTTATTTTGTTTAACAATAATAGTACATAAAATAATCCATCATTACTTTTTCTGTGCAATGAGAGAACTACTCCGTATTACTTAGCTTTTTCTACATATAAACCCTTCGTCCCAAAAAGAATTTCCTACTTTGATTAACGTGCAAAATCTCGTGGATTTTAAAATTATTTTATTTGCAAATTGGTAAGGAAATAACACATAAAACATTATATTTAAAAAATACATCAAAAATTCTACAAAATAAGAACTAACAAGAATATTTTATTTTATCAAATGATCAATGAAAACACACAGAAAAGACTTTTTTGGATGAAGGAAGTATATTAATAAAAATATTAAAAATATAAAACTTATATATTAACACAAATGTACGATTATGCGGGTGATCGGATGATAGATCGGATGACAGGTGATAAAAATGACCACTCATATCTAACCCGATCTATCCATCATCCAAACTCATCCATATTCTTTTTCAAATTTTATCCATTTTATCATATCAAGTGGTTCAGATTTGCAACAGTAATTCCCTCTTATGTTGGCAAGAGTACGGTTATTGTTGTTAATCGACAAACAATAAATCAAATACATAAAATGGCTTTCTCTTTCCGTTTGTGTTTACGAGGCTAAAACTATCTTTCCGTTTGTGTTTACGAGGCTTGACCGACTTTATTTTCAAATCAATTTATTTGATTCTAGGTGTAAAATTAAAAAATAAAATTTATATATTTAAAAACTTCATCAAAAGTTCTATAAAACAAGAGGTGACAAGACTATATTATTTTATCAAATAACTAACGAAAATAGGTAGGAAAGTGAGTTGAGTTTGACTGTGTAAATAGTAACTGGGAAGATAGTTTTAGGACGGAGGGAGTAATTTTTTTTTTGCAAACAAGCACATCACTATATATAACAAATCAAACATCACAGTTGAGGTTCATGATCATGGCCTTATTCCAAAGCCTAATATTGGGGAGCCCTAACCCTCCATTTGCTTTAGGTTTGCAGGTGTCTTCCCAATTCACCAATGGAACCCTTTTAATAGTTTTCAGAAGAACCCCACAAACCTGGCTAGCCTTTCTATTTTCTTTAAGATCCTACCAGGGATGATAAAAATTCTGGCCTAGAAGTTGACCATCGCTAACAAAACTGATTGTATTAATCTGGTTCTACATGCATATGATAGATGCTTGGTCTTCCAGGAAGTTATCCTGGTAGTAATCTTTTCTACCAAGACATCAGAGTCAACTACTGATAGTCTACTAGCTGATATGAGACATACAAGATAATTGAAAGGCAGAGATCCCTCTTTTATCCCGAATTCATTGAATATGCTTTGCTTCTACTGTTGACTTAGCCCAGCAATTACCATTTGGGACTTTTGGAGATTAATAGAGAGCCCTGTAGTTTCTCTAAAGTGTTCTGCATTACACATCTAATACATCGTATATCAGCTCTACACACAATAATAAGATCATCCCAGGCTAGTAATTTTGAGATCTTTACACTTGGGATGGTATCTGAACCCTTAAGATATAATTTTCATATATCAAAAATTTATACTCCGATTATTTATTTAGTTAGATTATGTTTAATTTGAGCTCAAAAAATGTCATTGTTTGACCAAAAAAGTCAAAATAGAAAAACTTCTTAAGATCGGAGTTAGTATAATATACTCGGGGTACAAAATTTTTCTTTTTCGCGGAGTAATTGTCCTGTTTAATTTTCGAATGATATTGGATAAATTTTAATAATCAATTATATAAAATCGCATTGTATATTAGTAACAAAATAATTTCTTTAGATTTATCTTATGGAAAGTTTCAGAAATGTATTTCATATATTAATATGTTTAATGAAATTAATGATTAAAATTCATAAACATCAACAATATTGAACCAATAGCCCATATTTAATTGAGATGTTTTTTTGCAGCATTTTAATCACCTTCCTGGGATCCCTTCACATCAACCAACTTTTCTCTTAAAGTAAGACCACCGGAACAAAATGGTTGCTTATTCAATGCAACTCTCATGTTCGTTTCATTTGAAGTTAAAATATAACAGAAGGTTGCCGAAAAGTTTAACGATGTAAGTATGGAGTATAAAATATTTTATGTTTATATTTTGAGACTTTCCGGCAACCTTCTGTTACAATATAATTTCATCTGATTTGAACTTGTGCTTATTAACGCCCTATATCTTTGTATGACATTCTATATAAAGATTGAAGGAAATCTTTTTTTATAATCTACATTTTCCTTATGATATAAACTTTCTTTTAAAACTACCTTTTAATAAATTTTACCAAAACTTCATAAACGATATTAATGATTAATTTTATGCATTAAGAAATGCAAAACTGCTGAGTGCTGATGTTGCATTTATTTTTTGGACAAAGGAATTACATACACTTAACTTTATGACATGCTCATAAATGGTTATATAAAGAACCGAATATAGGTTTATACTAAAACATTAAACTTTATAATTTTATACTCCCTCCGTCCCCCTGTATTTGTCTACTTTCATTTTTACACACCATCCAACACATAAAATTATAAAGTGTGATTAAATGTGTGGTTATTGACATGTCAACAGTTATAGTCATAGACATAACTACTGAAAAGGGTGTTGGTCTGTTGGAGTCTTAATAGTTTTATATTTTGAGATGACTATTAACAAAAGTTAAGGTCAAATATTATCCTTTGTTGAATTATTTTTAGCCAAGTTCGTTTCACTCATAGTCAACTTTATATTGTTGTTTCACGAGTGAAAATAAAGACAGAATTAAAAATATTAGTTTAAGATGATATTGAAAACTCTTGCAACCGCACCAAAAAAGTTGTATATACTACGAAGTTTTTCAAAAAAAAATATGGATTTAAAATGCGCTTTGAGGTATATGTTCCCTTTTGAATTTATATACGAGAATTTTTATTACCAAATATTAAATGTTAAATGATTTGTCTTACTTTGATTTTAATCTCTAGAATGTTAAAGAGCACATTACATATATCTTATTTAAAAATATTATGGAGTACATTGAAGATAATTTATAGATTCGACAAAAATTTCATTTGACCATGTGCGTCGCACGGGTTAAAATATTAATTCCAAATAAAATGGTTGTAACATACATGCTCTTCAACATTATCTCTATCTTGCTCTAAAAAAAATCTCTATCTAAAATTAGATTGTTTAAATGATTTTTCGGTGTACCAGATACTTTAATTAATTGTTTTTTAACGGAAATTCATAATTCGCACATGTTTATCATTATCATTACAACGTTCAATAATCATCAATAAATAATACCACAATACTCTCTCCGTCTTAGTGTATTTGCATAGTTTGACTTTTTCCAGTCAAATTGCACAAACTTTGAGCTTCAATTAAATAAAAATTGTAATGTATTTTAACATACAAATGACTTTATTGAATTTATCATATTAAGAACTTTAAAAGTGTATTTCATTATCCTAATATGCAATATAAATTGAGAGTAATTGGATTTCAATGTTTGTCCTGTTTGACTCGAAAAAGTCAAACTGGACAAATACACTGGGACGTAGGTCGTAGCAAATAATGGCCTAGCGTCGAGTATTAACACTTTATAGCTTAGCGTCATACAATATACAAATTCTTGAAATGCATCCTTGACAAAAATAAAGGTTTGTGGGAAAAACCTCCGGGTTAGCTGGCTACCGCCAAGACGGTACCAGGTACCGTCTAGTGTCAGGTTCCGCCAGAGCTGATAGGTCTATGGCGGTAGCCAGCTACCGTTCTAGCGGTAGGGCCTATCGTCCGGGCGGTAGCTCAGTACCATCTGAACAGTATCCAAGTATTGTTTCTGCGAGAGTTTTTGTATAGTGTCATCTTCAACCTCACTCCAAACTTCCAAAATACCATTTTTAAGCTTCTAAACCTCATTTTAACTTTATAAAAATGTTCTCTAACATCCATAGACTATTTTTAAACAACTAATTCGAAGCTTTAACAACAATTCGAAGGTTTATGATTCTTGGTTCATCAAAAATTTATTTTTCATTTTTATAGCACATAACTCAATCAAATGATTGTTTATGGATGTAAAATCAATCTATATGCATATTATAGTCATTAGATATATCTAGGGTCTCACCAAGCTTAAATGAAGAAAACAATGATTGAACGATGAAACTTCTGGTGAACACCACAATTATCTTCGACAACTTTAGGCTCTCCGGACAGCACCATTCGTTTCTCCACATTTATAGCTCTCATAAAATTGAAGAATTGAAGATTTTGTTGTGGGAATGAGAAGGGTGAGAGTGGTCTTAGATAGAAATAGGAGAAGGGAGAGGCATGCAAAGACAGGAACTTTGTTAACCCGCTATTAGTAACTTAACGATGATTCAAAATTCACACATTTCAATAAAATTGAGATTATTATGCATCACAGTGAATGTAAATAATTTTTGAAAAATTGGGTAAAATTAGAATTATTTTAGACAATTTCTCCTTTATAAAATAATTATAAAAATTATTTTTTTTTATCAATATCTAATATCAATTCCATATAATTAGTGGTTAAAGTTTATTAATTTTGACTACAACAAGTCAAAACTAGACAAATACTTAAGTATGTAAGTAGTATATTGAATCTGTTTAAGAATAACATTAAAGATCAACATTAACATTTTAGATAAAATTTCAATTGTACAGATTAATTCGAAAACACTGCCGGTAGATAGCCTTTTCAAAACGCTAATCTTTAACGTTATTCCCAAACACGTCCATTATATTATGCGGAGTACAAAATTTATGTCATGGAAGGGCAATTTCGTCCAAGCTATTTTGCCCCAACAAGTTCACCACCATTAGTGGGATCAAGTCCTTCCTTAACAAGGTTTGTGCCATTGCCCGTCTGGCAGGGGCAAACTCCAGCATCCCGGTCTCGGGGTTCCCGCACCCCACGTTCGGGCCGATCTCCGTGGTCCCGAGGAGCTGGGACTCGGCGATCCCGAACGCGGGGCTCTGGGGGTGGGCCATGGCGGCGGAGCCTCCCGTGGACGACAGGACCATGTTCCTGACGTTCTCGAGAGGGAACCCCGTGACGGAGGAGGAGGTGAGGGAGCTCTTCAACTCCTACTACGGGGACTGCGCGGAGGCCGTGAGGATGGTGCCGCCACGTCGGAGCAGCCGCTATACGCGCGGCTGGTGGTGCGGTCGGTGGGGACTATCGACCAGGTTTTGAGCGGCAGGTCGATCGCCAAGTTTCGTGTGAACGGGAAACACGTTTGGGCACGCAAGTACGAGCGAATGGACGGGGAGAGAGTCACACTGTCAAATTCCAATGTTTTGGATCCCTTTGGAAACAATAATTCCGATTAATTAATGTTTCTAAAATATTAAAATTAATGCCAAAAATGGGGACTTAATTATTAATTAGTTTGTTGTATTATGGGATATATTTGACAGTGTGACTCTCTCCCCGTCCCTTCGCTCGTACTTACGTGCCCAAACGTGTTCCCGTTCACATGGAACTTGGCGATCGGCCCGCCGCTCAAAACCTGGTCGATAGTCCCCACCGACCGCACCACCAGCCGCGCGTACAGCAGCTGCTCCGACGCGGCGGCCGGCGACACCATCTTCACGGCCTCCACGCAGTCCCCGTAGTAAGAGTTGAAGAGCTCCCTCACCTCCTCCTCCGTCACGGGGTACCCTCTCGGGAACGTCAGGAACATGGTCCTTTCGTCCACGGGAGGCTCCGCCGCCATGGCCCACCCCAGAGCCCCGCGTTCGGGATCGCCAAGTCCCGGCTCCTCGGGACCACGGCGATCGCCCAAACGTGGGGTGCGGGAACCCCAGGACCGGGATGCTGGAGTCTGCCCTTGCCCGGCGGGCAGGACCTGCTCCAGGATGTCTGCAAAGACAATGGCACAAACCTTGTTGAGGAAGGACTTGATCCCACTAATGGTGGTGAACTTGTTGGGGCAAAATAGCTTGGACGAAATTGCCCTTCCCATGACAATAGTCTCATTTGTTGAATCTGAGAATATATATTTAAAATCACACAATCTGGAAATAATGGTGTAAATTCTTCCAAACCAAAAAACTAGTCCAATGACTCCAATATAATCCCAACTCCGTCGGAATCTAGAGAAGCAATTTCCTTGAAAAACAGAGAGCCCATTAATACCCAAATCTTTTTTTTTGAAGAAGAAGAATAATAGGGTTATGCCCAAAACATCATAGAAACCAGAAAGTACGAAGTTTAATGTGTCATTTTGATTTTGACTCTTTAAGCTCCATTGGCAATGAATGCAACATCAAAAGCAACGTGTAACACGCAAACCGCCAACATATCTTGCAATGGGGAATTGATATGATCACTCGGCAAACTTTGTATTGGCACTCCCAACGTTGTTTCAAGGAACAAATTTTAGCAAAATGGAGTAGCAATATCAAGTTTGGGAGTGACAACATTAGCACCCATTGCAAGCGAGGCAACAAAAAGTATGCCATTTCGTGAAGTACTTGAACACTATAAGCATTTTGCAGAAAAGAGCATCACCATTGATGAAAAAGAAACAAATATTTACTGACACTAAAAATCAAGTTTAAATTCAACGCTTTCACCCGATCCCCATGTGTACCTTCTCTTCCATCATCATGTTTGTTTGATAGCCTTATAGCCATGGAAAGCATATCATCATTTGCATATAAGCTTCAAACCATTTCACATTCTTCTTTGGAGAATCATATCCATGGGAAATCAGAGTTGCTGGCATACTCAATTTGTCCATTGCCTTTGAAGATTTGGGAAATTAAATATCTGCAGGGATTTAACTTTTGGTTATGGGTCATTACCATTCATCAGATATAATCTTTCACAGCATGCCACCATTCCGTTCATGCTTACAGTCTATTAATTAAGCATTTAAGATGAAGGTATTTTGAGACATTTCAATTACTATATATTCGTGTTTAGAGACATCATAATTATTACTCCGTAAGAAGTTATTGTTTCCTTCTCTTGGAGTTTAAGAAAAAGTGAAACTGTATTGTGGAAGTTTATGGGAGGTGAGAATTGAGGTATAATGTGAAATTGTGAACCACTAATTTCTTTCACAAAACGAAACGAGAACATTATGGAACTAAAAAAGAGATGCAGGAAGTTCCTTTAGGGAAAAAGGAGATATGCACTAAGCCATCAAACCCTTCTCCTCCAAAACACATCGAAACTGACCCTTATTGATCACCAAAAATGTTAAATTCTAATCAGTACTAAGTTGATACTTCAAGTATCACACACTTTGCAGCATAGCAGTGGTTGTTTGCCTGTTTACCCTTTTTTTGCACAATATATTGCCAATGGCACAATTGGACAAATGAAACAGAATGCTTATTTAATTGCTAATGAGGTTTATGAGAAAAATCACACTATTTGACATACCATATACTTTCCACTTACTGCCATTATGACAATGTTCACGCATATTTTTAGTGTTGGCTATTACCTAATTTACCTCAATGTATATTTAACTTGACAATCTTCCTGGAAAGAGACTTCGGGCTTCAAATGTTTGAAGGTGTTTTTTAAGATTTTCCTGTGTTCGGAGAAGGGAAATAGTTTTCCTCATCTCAATGCAATTCTGTGAATTTTTTTCCATCTTTTCTGACCTTTTTTGGAAACATTATATAGCATAGAATATCTTATTTTCCATCATGTTGTTCCTAGAAAACACTATCAACCTAATATATGTTTTTCCACATTACTTTGGCAATCAAACAATTCCATAAGACATATCCTGAAGGCTTTACATAGATTCCACATCATTCCATATACTTCAGTTGTATATATATGGGTTTCATACATTTATCTAGTTCTTCTCTCAAATGCTCATAGCTAAAGATGAAGTCAGTGATGGAGGATTCCATCGAATCCATTCAAATACTTTCAACAATATCTACTGCCAAATCACTAAGAGCAAATTCAAAGCTCAAGCACATGACTGTGAAGTGATCTATGGAGAATGAAAAGTCAAAAGATATCATAGCATGTTATGAGGAGGGTACGGTGGACAGGTCATTTTGTTGATAGCAATTAAAGTGAAAAGGCAAAAAACTATCATCACAAGTATCTATTCGGATATCATAAATAAATTTAAAAATGGCCTTACTTGGACGGTATCTTGGTATAGGAATTTCTCGCAATTCACGTTGTATGCACAGGAATTCACCCAACAATGCCATTATTGCAAACCCAGTAGCATTCACAACCCACCATGTTAACGAGGAAGGCCAACCCCCATATGCAATACATATAAAAAGGTGAATGATGTATAAGGTGGCAGAAAAATCCAAGCACTTTTTGGCTCTCTCAATCAGATATACCAAGATTCCAGCCCTGCTTAGGTAGATGAAGTTTTCAGGTTAAGAGTTTAGGTCTAAGATGAGTAGAACATATAATCCGTATCCTAGAACTAAGTTTTCAGGTGAAGAGATAAGTTTTCAACATTCAAGTAAATGATATAGTGACTGCATAGATAAGTAGCATATGTCTGTGTTGCGCTAATTCTTCAAACAAGTGTCATCTCCTGTCCCCAAAACATCCCCGTTTGGATACTTGGGGATGTCTCAACAACCATTTTTTTTTGGTAAAACTCGGAAACTTTGGTGTTTCCCTGTTCCCGACCTCATCTCCGTGCAACTTAGGCATATATGAGAGCCAACTAGGAAAACGCTAGACGGCAAATATAAGTAAAGTGTCCATGACATCAATCAACAAAACTGGAATTAACAGGTGAAGCAAATCTTCAAAGAGCAAAAACCCAAGATGAAGTTGAAGTCTTACCCCACGATTGAGCTGAGAATAAACGAAGCAATGACACACCAGCCGGTGACAGTAGCAGCAGTGATACTGCCGTAATCAAAGAAATACACAAGGCTCAATCGGGACACCCGAGTTCCCACTAAAACGGCCATGAATATCCCCATGGTCAAGTAGTACAGGCACTGAAGGCACACGATTTGGGCAACAATGAGCCAAGGATCCCACACGGCCGCCCCATAGAACATCTCTACTCGCGACCCCCAATGCAAATTTGTCCCCAAAAGGCTCGGAACCCTAGCTCTTCAGGATTTTGAATCGGGGAATTCGCCAAAAAATGAGTCTTGGAAGGGAAATGAAAGAGAGCCAGAGGATATGCCCCGAGAAATCGAGATCGCGGGAAAATGAAACCCTAACAGGGAGCTGATTGAGGCGTGGAATTCATGAGCTTTTTGCAGCCACGAAGTCAGAAATGGATTGCGAGAGAGGGCGGTTTAGCTGATAAAAACAAAGAATAATAAATCAACGCTCTTGAGATTCACACGCAGAAGAAGAATGAAAGATTTGATGAAGAAAAGGGTAAAAATACAGACAATCTGTTATTGAGTTTAAAATCTTAATTTCTGATTTTTTCTAATTTATTCTAGCTTCTTTAAATTTCTATAATAGAAAATGTTTGCGGTACATCAAAATTGTACTTCAAATGTCTCTCACTCCTTTCATAACCACAAAAAAGTAACTAAAATTTAAAAATAAAAATAAAAAATAAAAATAAAATAAAATGAATGGTAAAGAATGAGGTGTTGACGTGTTGTACATTTAGAATACACCTTTGGTGTACCCCTAACTCCCTTCTTTAATTGTTTTAATTTTATTCTAGATTTTTTAAAGTTTTTCTAGTTTTCCCAACTATTCTTATTTTCTTCAATATTTTTTTACTCCTGAAGAACGATTCTAAACATAAAATATTTTTCATGTATCATTAGTTTTATTATTATTATTATTATTATTATTATTATTATTATTATTATTATTATTATTATTATTATTATTATTATTATTATAGATGGTGTAAATTCCACCGGGTACAAAAAGTAGGTAATTGGGTCTGATTAGAGAGACCTAACCGGATAAATAAAGATAAGGGCAAGAGTAACAAACACAACAAAGAATCACTTAGACCAGTAAATTTTTCCGAGTCTAAAATATTTCTTATTCTTTCTCTAGATTGTACTAAGTATTGTGGAAGTAAAACTTAATGTCCTCTCCTCTCTCTATCACATACTCCCTCCGTCCCATGAAACATGGAAAATCTGCTTTTTAGAAGGATTTAAGGGGAGTGTATTTTGGTATTGAATTTCCAAAAACGTCCTTTGATGTGATGGGTAAAAAGTATGATTTGATGGATAGATTATTAGTAAAAAGGTATGATGTGATACTTAGGGTATGAAAAAGAAAAGGGTAAAAGTGACTTTTTAATAGAAATGAGAAGTATTTTGTGGGGTAAATTTCACCAATGGTACCTGAACTTTAGCTGGAATTTCGAAGTGGTACCTGAACTTTAAATCCTTTCACAAAAATCCTCAACTTACACAATCCTTTCACTAATGAGCCATTAGCCCGTTTCTAGGTTAACTTCCGGTCATTAGGACCAAATTCGAATTTTATATATTTTAAAATTTTTAATTTGACCACATTTCTTCTTTTCTTTTCTTCTAGGCCCCGCCGCCGCCGCCTGCCGGTCAAAGTCGCTGGAAAATGAACTTTTTCCGATTCCGGCGGGACCAATGTCATTCTCTTCGTCTTGAGACGAGGATCAATAATATCCAAATCATTTTGTCTAATTTGGCCTGTAACTTCTCGAATCTGAATTTTTCTACTCGAAAAAACCCTAAAATTCGAAATTGGGTCCAAAATTGGGGGTTTTGCAAATCGTCATCAAATCTTGCAATTGAAGGCGACCTCCAAGGACCCTTCAATTGCAAGATTTGATGACGATTTGCAAAACCCCCAATTTTGGACCCAATTTCGAATTTTAGGGTTTTTTCGAGTAGAAAAATTCAGATTCGAGAAGTTACAGGCCAAATTAGACAAAATGGTTTGGATATTATTGATCCTCGTCTCAAGACGAAGAGAATGACATTGGTCCCGCCGGAATCGGAAAAAGTTCATTTTCCAGCGACTTTGACCGGCGGGCGGCGGCGGCGGGGCCTAGAAGAAAAGAAAAGAAGAAATGTGGTCAAATTAAAAATTTTAAAATATATAAAATTCGAATTTGGTCCTAATGACCGGAAGTTAACCTAGAAACGGGCTAATGGCTCATTAGTGAAAGGATTGTGTAAGTTGAGGATTTTTGTGAAAGGATTTAAAGTTCAGGTACCACTTCGAAATTCCAGCTAAAGTTCAGGTACCATTGGTGAAATTTATTCGTGTTTTGTGGGACTGATAAAAAAAGAAAGAAAAAAGGTTTTATGAGACGGAGGGAGTATTATTTATAGAGTAGAGGAGGCTAAGTTGTTGTTATTATCATTGTTGTTATTGTTGTGTTATATGATTAATCACCAAGGTTCCCATGACATTGGGAACTAATGTCATGGGATGACCCGGGGGCGCTCGGGTGCCCCATTCGTAAAATTAACGGTTCCTAGCCCTCCTAACCCCCCCGGTAAACCCCCCCACCCTGCCCCGATCCAAACACACCCCCCACCCCCTTCAATTGCACCCCACCGAGCGCCCCCGGGTCATCCCATGACATTGGTTTCAAATGTCATTAGAACCTTGCCCATGATTAATTCTATGCCAAAAATATGAATTTAGTTTAACTTTTTCAAGTCAAACTAGATAAAAATTAATTATCAATTACATTAAATTTTTATTGCATATTAATACGATGGAATAAGTGTTTAATAGTTTGCTGCACGATAAATTTCATGAAATCATTTTTGTACTAATATTCAAAATAATCTTTATTTAAATGTTGATCAAAACTTAATTTTTTAAAAAAAAATCAAATAGAAAAATAGAGTGTTTCAAAAAAAAAGTAGAGTGTATAGTACTCTAAGAGCATCTCCAACTCCAAGGGAGAAGCTTTTATTTGAAAAGCTAAAAGCTATTTTAGCTTCCCAAATGTGTTTTAACAACTCACTTTTTCACCCCTCTCCAATCATGTCATTTTTTTTTTTACACTTTAATATTATTTTTTTATTTAAATTTAATGTTTTATTCAAACACTTTATTCATATTTCCATATTTTATTTATACTTATGTAAATAATGTGATTAAAATATCATATTATTTTTCATAATAATATACGGAGAGAAAAAAAGCATTATAGAGCACGTTTTAGCTTTAGCTATCCTCTATATATAGATGACATGTCTTCTTTTATAACTTCCATGCTAAATTATAAATGACCCATCGGAGTAAGAAAAAGACTACAGGTTCATGTATAGTTTGTATATTTTAGCATATAACTCATGCTTTGGAGTTGCTCTAACATGATAACGGAATGCAAAAACAGGCAAGCGGATCCTTAGAAGGCCCATAAGATGGGCGTAGTTGCGGGCTAGGCCCACACGCGATGATCATATCCTAGAAAATAAATTTAATTTTTACCCTTTTTGGGTGTGGAAAATGATTACACATTTGGGAAAAGTATGAACCCATTAGGCCATTACACGAAACAAACACATTCACTTAATTATTAATTTATTATTGTATCCCTCCATACATCTCCTTTTTATTTGGACTAATATGGAATTTAAGAAAAAAATATTTTTGTACAGAGTATAAACTTTATCGAATTATCTTTGATATGATACATAAAATTAAGATGTGATAAATATATTATTTGTAAAATATTATTAGTAGATAATAACGATATGATAGGCAAAATAAGAATTAATATAGATGAAAGTAGCCTTTTAATAGAAAAGAAATAAGATTTCGAGACAAAAGGAAAAAATAACCTTAATTTGGTTATTTTTTAACATTTTATTTTTCCCAACTTTTTTTTTAACTCATTCAAGTTTTTTCTAATTTCTTTTAGTTTTTTTCAACATCCAACCTAAAGCTCCAATCTAAAAAACAGACCCTTAATTTTATTCATTTTATATTTTTAAGACCTAAAAGCAAGAAATGTTTTTTTAGCTAATGACTTTTAGAAATAAGAATTAATATAGATGAAAGTAGCCTTTTAATAGAAAAGAAATAATATGTTTTCAATTATAATTTTTTAGTTTAATTTTTTTACAGTCAAACTAATAAAGTTTTGGTTTTTATTTAAATAGAAAATTGTATCACATATTAGTATAAAAAATAATTAATTAGAATTATCTTGTAAAATATTTTTAAAAACTATTTTAGTTTATTTATATTCAATGTGATATTTATTTAATTGATGAGCTAACTTTGCTCAGTTTAGATACAAAAAATCAAATTGAACAAGTACACTTGACAGTGAATGTATTTAACGCCTCTTCTTGCATGCAGATAAAATTTATTTTTAATTATTCTATCTTTACACGTAAATCTTAATTTTTTAAATTTGAAAAATGGCCGAAACCGGAAATCGTGATATTTAAATCCTTTTTTAGGAATAGCATTTTCAATTAGTGTTAACGTTTTAAATAAAATTTTTAATGGTGTAGATAAATCTGAAAATGCTAACGCTAAAAGCTACTACTCCGTATTATATAGTCTTTCACAATGTCAATAATACTAACCTCTATTGCTAATGTCAAACAGGGCATAAGTCAAGAAGATTTTGATATAATGTTAAAAACTAGAGTAACTCAATCCACACAAGATTTTGAATTTTTCTAATACTTCCAGTTTTTTATCCAAAAATAATTTTTTTTTTCATTTTTTTGAGGAATATTTTTACATATTTATTTAGATAGTAATTTAATTTGGTTATTTTTTAACATTTTATTTTTCCCAACTTTTTTTTTAACTCATTCAAGTTTTTTCTAATTTCTTTTAGTTTTTTTCAACATCCAACCTAAAGCTCCAATCTAAAAAACAGACCCTTAATTTTATTCATTTTATATTTTTAAGACCTAAAAGCAAGAAATGTTTTTTTAGCTAATGACTTCGTTAGCGACGTAGCATAGTTGGTATTCCGTATAAATATAGAGAGTAATAATGTTCTAATTTTTATACCGAATGCAATTTATTATATAGTTAAACTCATTTCGTTTCAAATGAATTCAACGTAGTTAGAAAACTTATTCGAAAAAGTAACTTTAGTAACTTATTCGAAGAGGTACGACCAACGGAGGGCGCCAAACTGGCCTATTAAGCGTAAGCACAACTAAACTAATATGCGTCGGAGTAAGCTACATACGTGCCGTAGGTAAGGCCCGTCTCCATAACGAATAGGCTAGCCCTATCTCTCAATAGGGTTTCCCTCGGTTCCTCGGCTACTTTTATCTCTATTATCTCAGTTCCTCGGCTTAAAAGTAGCCTTTTAAGTTTTAACAGAGTAGCTAGATTATTCTAGACATGTGCAAATAAGGGTCGGCCCGTTCGGCCCATCCAGCCTGCCTTTTAAAAAAAGGAGGATATTAACAATCTTTAATAACCACATGGGCGGGCCGGCCCAACCCCAAATTGTATTTGGGCGAATCTGGAAGTTACTTCTAGCTCATCCAGGCCAACAGCCCACTGCACCCATATTCATCAAATAAATTTACTTTATAATTAATTACCTAGTCAATATAAATTTTAAAATTTTCTATAATTCGTGTATAATAGTTCAATTCATTCACCTCTTTTAAACAAAAATCAGTAGTCTTTTAATGAATTAGTATCATGGGTTTATTAATTATGCAATAATACCTCTATTATGCTTTCTA
Source organism: Cuscuta campestris (assembly GCA_900332095.2). Taxonomy (NCBI): domain Eukaryota; kingdom Viridiplantae; phylum Streptophyta; class Magnoliopsida; order Solanales; family Convolvulaceae; genus Cuscuta; species Cuscuta campestris. The sequence continues at coordinate 2,585,064 of OOIL02003368.1, forward strand.
TGTAAATGTGATGACTGGTTGTTTTATTTTAAACATTGAAAAAAGAGTTCAAGGTTTTTTTAAAAAACTTTTGTACAAAAAAGATTTTCTTGATGTTTTATCCGGGTCGGGCGCCCTGGTGGATAGTTCGGCTCGCTAAGGTGGGCGGGTATGAGTAAAAAGTTTAGCCCATTACATCCAAGCCGGGCCAGGTCCGCCCATGTAAATGGGCTAATAATTTGTATCAAGCCTGACCCAGATTCGCCCCGAATCCTTATTTGCACATGTCAAGATTATTCGATGTCACATACGGAGTAGTATATATCAAAATAATTCTGGATTACCAACAAATTTGTATTCCATCCAGTCCTAAAAAATTTTCTTGTTTTGATTTTTTTGGTCAAATTGTAACACCTTTTGATCATAAATTGTGATAAAAATATATTTAGTTACAATAAAAATTCAATATAATTGGCTTCATCTTAGGATATCTTTTGATATATCAATTTCTATATCATTTCTTCATTTAGATTATGTTTAATTTATGGTCAAAAAATGTCACTACTTGATCAAAAAAATCAAAATAGGAAAAACTTTTAAGACTGGAAGAAATATACCCGAGTAATATTTAGTATAGACTTATATTATACTACTACTCAATAATTTTAATGCAAATCGAAGCACATATAGTAAAATAATAATGTTGACATATAGTACATCTAACAAACATACGATAATTAAATGCAAGTGTGAAAACCAAACTAGACTAATAGTATGATACTCATTCCGTCCCAAATTAATATTTAGAGTTTCGTTTGACTTTATACATAGTTTAAAAAAATAAAATTGTGTGATTGAAAGAGATGCAAATGAGAGTGAAAAAATGTGAGCCACAAAAAGTTTTTCAAAAAAGGAAGGTGAAACATTAATTTGAGACAATCCAAAAAATAAGGAGGATTAACTTAAGATGAACGTAGTACTATATGATGGGTAAATTAAATGTAAGTATGGCGCATTACTTTTTGTCTATGTACGGGGTTGATGTGACTTGGGCTGCGTTCCGTTTGCCTAACCCGATCTGATTTGATCTGATTTTTTGAAGATTTGATATGAGCTGGTCTAGTCTGATCTGATTTGATCTAATCTAGTTGCGTTTACAATTAAAGCTATTTCTGATATGGTATGATCTGATTATAATAAGAACAAGTAATAAGCAGAAAAAATAAATTGAACGAAATCGTTCCTTGCTACTTAACTAAGCGCATGACATCGTTTCTAGTGCATCTTCGACTTCTTTTATTCAGCGGGTTATCTAGAAACTAAAACGTGAGTTTGCTATGACAAATATGAGAAATTTTCATTTTTTTTCTTTGGCATCTTTTTTCATCAGACACAATTCGCACATGAAATTCTTTTAAGAGCATGCATGCTTTACAGTATGCCCATCTCCGTATGAAAATTGGTTGTTGTCAATGGGCGTCCGATACCTTATCACACTACCCTCTTTACAAATATATTATCAGAGTACTTTAGTCTCTCACTTTTACTCATCAAGATATCACTTATGTTGTGCAACAGCTTTGCTTGCATCTCCACGATCTCAGCATGCCCTCATCTCACAACTATGAAGTACCGTGCTATCTCCACAGCAACATATCTCATGGCATCACTTTGTCTCCATGAGTCGCTGACTATTTTCAATTATAATATGACTTCGCTACCCAGACACTAATAAGCGCTCTACTTTAGGGTAGTTTGTGTTCTTAGCGAATAATCTTGTGTTCTAGTCTTCAAACGAAAAGCCATGACCTCACTATCTAGCATAGAAGTTGAAGATCAAGTGGTCGTCAATGCAATTGTTGAGACAAGTTGTATCTAAAATTTACTCTAGGAACTCCACCAGCCATTTCGATGTGCTACTCTTATCTTCTGTGATAATGTCAATGTTATCTATCTCGCATCCAACCATGATTGCCATCAGTGCATAAAACATGCCAAGGTGGACATTAGGTTCATTCGAGACAAGGTTGATGTAACGCACCACATTGGGTGAACATCATTAGAAAAACAACATTAATTTGAATATAGTAAAATATCAATTTGAATATAATTTATGCTTCGATAATTAAAAAATTCACCACTTGTTCAAATAAGCAGAGAGTAATAACGTTCAAGAGAAATATAGGTCAAGCTAAAAAACAATATGTAAATTATGTTCAAAGGCTTATATACAATATTTACTATTATATTCATATAAGTTCTTGACTTGCACCACCTTCACGTCTTTAATTGCCCTCCATAACATTTCTTATATTTGCTAATGTATGCGTCTAGTTAAACATTACACGCTCAATATAAAGTTGAGTGACAAATGCGTAACTAATATACACGTATAACATATAATGCAAATACATTCAAGGCATTACGAGTCATTTAGTTCAAAACGTCTTTTACAAATTTTTTCAATACTTAATTAGAAAACATTGTCACTTTAAAATGCATGTTTTTTGGGGACACTTAGAATATACAAGTTCTTTCCTAGTTTAATCTGACATTAGAGACTAAGTCGTAAATAGACTTGAACAATGCACTGATCAATTTGTACTTGAGACCAGTTTTGTCTTAGATTGCTAGTTTCAATTGTTCCTTAATTTTGGTAAAAACTAAACTGGTTCCGGATTGAGTAGTCCTTTACGAAAGATTAGAACAGGGCCGTACTAAAAGTAGACTTGTAATGTATTCCAAATATAATTTGTTGTATAAATATACTCCATCCGTCCTAGAGTATTTATCCATTTTTAATTTTTTTTTTGTGAAAATTTATTAACTTTGACCCAAAATTAAATAAAAATGATATTAGATATTGATACAAAAATGATTTTATTAGTTTTCTTATATAAAATATTTTCAAAATATTATTTTATCTAATTAATACACAATATATATTTTATTTAATTATAAGTCAAATGTTAAAAATGATTGACTGAAAAAAGTCAAAACTAAACAAATAATTCGAAGGGAAGGTAGTAATTATACTTCAAAATTTACAAATAATTGATAATAAAATAAAAAAATTCAAATGTAAAAAACATACCAATTAAATTTAATTTTTTATTGATTATATCTAACTTCTACTTTAGATAAAAATATTCATGTTGCAAAAATCTTTATTATAATTCAACATAGTATGGAAATTAGAGAAATCAAATATTCAAAAGTAAGAATTTCTATTTCTTATCTGGAAAAAAACTAAATCAATATCTCATCATAAACAATACTCAACTTTTTTGAGTCCAACGAGTAGAATTTTTTTGCTCATCTCTACCTAAAAAGCATGTTGTGTGCATAGTTGACCTTTTTATGACATCAATGGTGTAAAAGATTCAGATTACCTGCGTATGAAGTACCACATCAATATTTTTGTATCTTCACTTTTTCCTTTTCCTCTATTACCAAAGGGTACGGACCTACTCTCCTTGCCAACTTCAACATTGCGTTGAAGATATAAAACCTTCATCATCACATCATTTTTATGGGCTCTCATTCTCCACTTTTTCTCCCAATTATTGACTCTTTATTGCTCTCCTCCTCTTCCCATCATCCATTCAACCATTTTCCCCAACTTCAAGACCGATTGAATTTGAGTTTGACAAGATTTGGGATTCTGATTTCAGTCCACAAAGTGTCAAAAGTCCCGTCAGTTTTTTCTCCACCAGAATCAATTCCAAAAGAAAAGGAAAACCCATCTCTGGGAATTTCTTGTTTTTCTCTTCAACAGGTGTGTTCTGAAGAATTTTGGCTTTTCCAGCTCTGGGTTTGATCAATTAAGTTGTCCACTTCCAACCCATTTTCTGGTTTATCAGATTTGTGGAGTAATTTCACTATGTCTATCTGATTTTTTGGTAAATTGTTCTTGTTATGCTTCACTAGAAATCTTACTTGAATCAGATGATTTTTTGTTTGATTCTATAAAGGGGTTTTTATTAGGAATCCAATATATTGTTTGGGGATTTTGTTAACATGGGAGATGAATTGTGGGCTGTTTTTTTTTTTTTTGGGNACACTTTCAATTTCTCAAATATTATATTCTACTTTGTCATTGTTTTCCATTGATTAAAATTTGTGACAGAAATATATTTACTTGATTTTGGAATAAATATTTCATTGAAAAATTTCAAAATCGACAACAGTTTCGTTCGACCCCGTGCATCGCACGGGTCAAAATACTAGTCATGTTAAAAATTAGAGTAACTCAATCCACACAAGATTTTGATTTTTTTTCTAATCCTTCCCGCTTTTTGCAACACTTTCAACTTTCGTTGAACAACTTAAAAATTTGTTTACATAGGATGAATATACAATAACACCGCATACCCAAACTTATAACATACCTCATCAAACGCGTATAAAGATGAATTTTTTATCCAATTTTTTTTCATTTTTGAGGAATTTTTACATATTTATTTAGATAGAACTCCCTCTGTCCCACAAAAAAGTTTCCATTTTGAAAAGTATTTAGTCAAATATTTAAACGCTTTGACTACAAATTGTGAGAAAAGTATATTGAATTATAAAATAAATTTAATATAATTAGATTCATCTTAGGATCTAGTTTTGATATCTCAATTTTTTTTAGCATTTCTTTATTTAGATCATATTTAATTTATGGTCAAAGCGTGTAACTGTTTGACCAAGAATAGATCAAAATGAGAACTTTTTTGTGGGACGGATGGAGTAATTTAATTTGGTGATTTTTTAACATTTTATTTTTTCCAACTTTTTTTAACTCATTCAAGTTTATTCTAACTTCTTCTAGTTTTTTCCAACATCCAACTTAAAGTTCGAATGTAAAAAAACAGTCCCTTAATTTTATTCATTTTATATTTTTAAGAATTAAAAGCAAGAAATGTTTCTTTTTCGCTAATGACTTCGTTAGCAACGTAGCATAGTTGGGACTTGGGACCCCGTATAAATATAGAGAGTAATAATGTTCTAGGTTTTATACCGAATGCAATTTATTATCAAAAATGTCAGGGGTACACCATTTGGGGTACCCCATCCATCTCCACCACACAAAGTAAGAGAGAAAAAAAAATAAAAATAAAAAAATAAATGAAAGGCTAGGATGGATGATGTACAAAATGGGGTACCCCAAATGGGTTACCCCTAGAATTCCTCATTTATTATATAGTGAAACTCATTTCGTTTCAAATGAGTTCAACGTAGTTAGAAAACTCTTTCGAAGAAGTACGATCAACGGAGGAAGCCAAACTGGCCTATTAAGCTTAAGCACAACTAAGCTAATATGCGCCGGAGTAAGTTAGGTGTCGTAGGTAAGGTTCGTCTCCATAATGAATAGGCTAGCCTTATCATAGGGTTTCCCTCAGTTCCTCGACTACTTTTATCTCTATTATCTCAGTAGCCTTTTAATAGAGTAGCTAGATTATTCTAGACATGTGCAAATAAGGGTCGGCCCGTTTGGCCCATCTAGCTTGCCTTTTAAAAAAGGCGGATATTGACAATCTTTAATAACCACATGAACGGGTCGGCCCAACCCCAAATTGTATCTGGGCGAATCTGGAAGTTACTTCTAGCTCATCCGGGCCAACATGTACACTCATATTTATCACATACATTTATTTTATTATTAATTACCTAGTCAATTTAAATTTTAAAATTTTCTATAATTCGTGTATAATAGTTCAATTCACTCACCTCTCTTAAACAAAAATCAACAATCTTTTAATAAATTAGTATGATGGGTTTATTAATTATGCAACAATACATCTATTAGGCTTTCCATGTAAATGTGATGACTCATGATTTTATTTTAAACATTGAAAAAAGAGTTCAATGTTTTTTAACAAACAATTTGTACAAAAAAAATTCTTCATGTTTTATCCGGTCCAGGCGCCCCGGTGGGCGTTCGGTGCGCTAAGGTGGGCGGGTATGAGTAAAAAGTTTAGTCCATCACATTCGGGCTAGGCCAGGTCCGCCCATGTAAATGAGCTAATAATTTGTATCAAACTCGGCCCAGATTCACCCCGGATCTTTATTTGCACATGTCTAGATTATTTGATGTCACATAGTATATATCAAAATAATTTTGGATTACCAACAGATTTGCATTCCATCTAGTCCTAAAAATCTTTATTTTTTTGATTTTTTTGGTCAAATTGTAACACCTTTTGATCATAAATTATGATAAAAATATATTTAGTTACAATAAAAATTCAATATAATTGGGTTCATCTTAAGATATCTTTTGATATATCAATTTTTTATATCATTTCTTTATTTAAATTATGTTTAATTTATGGTTAAAAATGTCATTATTTGATCAAAAAAATCAAAACAGGAAAAACTTTTTAAGACAAAAAGGAATATAATATTTAGTATAGACTTATTATATACTACTCCATAATAATTTTAAAGCAAATCGAGGCACATATAGTAAAATAATAATGTTGACATATAGTACATCTAACAAATATTCGATAATTAAATGCAAGTGTGACAACCAAACTAGACTAATAGTGTGATACTCATTCCGTCCTAAAATCTAAAATGTTAAGGGGAGTAGCTTTTAGACTTGGCTGTAAGAAAAATTAAATTTTTAAAGTAATTTTTCTTGAAAAATATTTTATAATATATGTAAAAATAAAAGTTGAAAATTAAATACTGAAAAAATAAAAAATAAAAATTAAAAATTTCAAAAAAAATAGAATGAGAAAATAAAAAGTAAAAATCATTAAAAAGTTGTATATTAATAATTTCTTATGAATTAAATTAAAGTAAAATTCAATACTCCATATAGTAAAGATTTAATTTTTACATGTAAAAAAATTGAAAAATAAATATTGTGTGTGTGTGTGTGTGTATATATGAAAAACTATTTTCAAACAGCTAATTTTACCAAACATTTTTAATGATCAACCAATTCATCTTACCGGTCAAACCAGTTGAACTAAACAGTCATTCAGAACAGTTGACATATAGTACATCTAACAAATATACGATAATTAAATGCAAGTGTGACAACCAAACTAGACTAATAGTCTGGTTCTCATTCTATCCCAAATTAATACTTACCGTTTTGTGTGACTTTATACAGAGTTTAAAAAAATTAGTATCACACCCGTGCGTTGCACGGATCATATTTAAGTTACTAAATTATATTAATATCGCTTTTGAATTAGTATATAATAGAATATAGAGATTTCATTATTTAAAGTTACAAAAGTTAAATGATTTACAATATTTGATTTTAAACTTGAAATAAAATAGGTTTTACTTTTAAACTTGAAATAAAATGGTAATAACTATTTTAAATGTTTAAATAATTTTTTTTTTGGAAAATAATACTGTGCAAAACATTTGTTATTTTTTGGAGAAAATGTTTAAGCTAAAAAATTGAACCTTTAATACATATTTCGATTTTATGTTGTTTCATTCCTTTCTTTTCATAATGTAACAAAAAGAGTAAATTTATTGGATTGAATAATAAAATGCATGATTATTAGAATATAAATTTTAACATACTTGTAGTCCTCCAATGTAAATTTCATTGTTTGCTCGGATGCCTGTTTTACCATAAGGATTTCTGGTGGATTTCGACTAACAATCTTTCCAATTACATCGGCAAGCACCGAAATATAAAATAGATATATTATACATGTACATTATACATATGAGTTATCAATATAATTATAATTATCTAAGTGGTGTGCACTAATTAACAACATACGGAGTAGTATTTTTTTAATAAAAATGGAAACATGTTTCGTGGAATAAAACTAAATCAATATATCGTCCTAAACACTACTCTAACTTTTTTGAGTTCGAATTTTTTGCTCATCTCTACCCAAAAAGCATGTTGTGTGCATAGTTGACCTTTTTATGACATCAATGGTGTAAAAGATTCAGATTACCTTGAAGTACCACATCAATATTTTTGTATCTTCACTTTTTTCTTTTTCCTCTATTACCAAAGGGTACGGACCTACTCCTTGCCAACTTCAACATTGCATTGCGTTGAAGATATAAAACCTTCATCATCACATCATTTTTATGGGCTCTCATTCTCCACTTTTTCTTGCAATTATTGACTCTTTATTGCTCTCCTCCTCTTCCCATCATCCATTCAACCATTTTTCCCAACTTCAAGACCTATTGAATTTGAGTTTGACAAGATTTGGGATTCTGATTTCAGTCCACAAAGTGTCAAAAGTCCCATCAGTTTTTTCTCCATCAGAATCAATTCCTAAAGAAAAGGAAAACCCATCTCTGGGAATTTCTTGTTTTTCTCTTCAACAGGTGTGTTCTGAAGAATTTTGGCTTTTCCAGCTCTGGGTTTGATCAATTAAGTTGTCCACTTCCAACCCATTTCTGGTTTATCAGATTCAGATTTTTGGGCAAATTTTAAATCTTGTTCTTGTTATGCTTCACTAGAAATCTTACTTGAATCAGATGATTTTTTTTGTTTTTTTGTTTGCTTCTATAAAGGGCTTTTATTAGGAATCCAATATATTGTTTGGGGATTTTGTTAACATGGGAGATGAATTGTGGGCTGTTTTTATTTTTTTTTGGGGGGGTGGGGGGATGAGTGGGTGGGGGGATGAATAAACACCACTTTTTCAGTTTTCATGCATTTCTTGTGAACTCATTAGTGTTACTTCGTTTTCTTCATTGTCTCCCCCATTTCAGGTTATAAATATATAGTTCTTTCATCTTGCAAAAAGTGCTGGGAAATTTGATCTATTTCTTGATCTGCTAACTACCAAACACAAGGACACAACGTATGCGATTTCTTTATTTTTTTTCCAAAAAGAAACAAAGAAACAAAGAAAAAAACTTTATGCAGTCTTTGAGATGATTGAATGTATGACTTTTGCTTATGCTTGTGAGAAGCCAGCTGTTTTGTTGGCTGCTCATTTATTATGACTCTTTTTTTATCCCAAGCTCTTATGTGATGCTTTTCTATGTACAATTTGACATGTTTTGGGTCAAAAACTGAAATTGGTTTTAGTTGTAGTGACCGGGGAGATTGAGGGAAGGTTTTAAGATATGGGATGCCTTGTGTCAACGCCAACGGAGACTGGAGGAAATAAGAGGAAGCCAATAAATATCGGCGGTGTTTCCGTTTTTGTCCCTGGACTAAGGATTCCTAAGCCAGTGGATTTCTCTATGGCACTTGACAACCACCTGTCTAAAAGTCTAGTAGAGAGGCTTTCTGCTCTCCGAACCAGAATTGTTGTTATGGCAGGGCAAGAAGGTCCAACAATTACAAGAACTAGAAGGAAAAGTGCCACTCAACACGGTAGAGTTCTAAATGTTCTTTTTTTTTTTTGGAAAAATTCATGCAAGTGATCCTAGAAATTTGAGATTCTACATGAATACTCCAAGATTACATAATTATCACCAGTGCTCCCATAAATTTATGATTTTTACAATAATACTTCAAGATTACATATTGATCACAAATATGCCTTAAAAATTCTCTTGGATTATATTGTAAAAATATTGAATTTCTTGAAGTGTTGGTGATAAGTATGTAATCTTTGAATATTCTTGAAAAACCTCAAATTTCTCGGAGGATTAGCAAGAATTTTTCCTCTTTTTTTGTTAATGCGCTTGATTGGATGTGGTATTGATGCATCAGCAGCTTGTCTATGCAGGAGGTTCAACGCTGGGGGATCTTCTTCAGGCTCTTGAAGATTACTTGCCCGTTCTTTTGGGACTGGTTAAAGATGGTTGGTACACTATTTGGGGTGTTTTCTTTGAGTTATATATAGCCTTAAATATGTGTTTCGTGCAAATATGGCAGTTTTGTTTTACATTTCTGTAAAACAAAAACTCCCTAGTATGTTTTTCGTCCCTGTTATTTACGACATTTTCTTTTTAGTCCTTCTCCTTCAACCCCCACTAACAAACTCTGTCGTTGTCTTTTTTCTTCACAATTTTTAAAGAGGTTTAAACATGTTCTAGGGCCCTAAAACGAAAAAAAAAGACTACTCGTTGTTGTGATTGTCCATTTCTAAAACATATTTAAGCATCAAGTATCTATTCTTATTTAAAATAAAGTTAGTCCTCAAGTTTTGCTTGCTTGAAAATGGCAGGTAGCCCTCTACAACATAAAGTACAATTTGCTTGGGTCAATCAAGAGGATGATGTCGAGGTCAGTCTTGCCTAATAATAATAATAACAATAATAATAATAACAATAATAAAAATCATTATTGTTATTATTATTACTACAATTATTTGAGGGGTTATTACTATTATTATGATTATTATTTGTGAGGAACATTTATCTTCTTTGGAAACAACGTCTCTACTTCTGAGTAGGGGTAAGGTCTGCCTAAACACATCTTCCAAAGACCCTACTTTTCGTGGCATTTTACTGGGTTTGTTGTTATGAGGAACATTTTTCCTAGTGTATATTAATTGTTTTTTTTTTTTACTTTTTTGACGGGGAGTATATTTATTGTTGAGGTTTCAGGAAACTGCAATATGTAGTGCTTGGTATGAAGCATTGTCCGTTTTGCACTTGATGGCAATGCTTTCTTTATCTCAAGCTAATTTGTTACTACTCCCAAGAACATCTTTTGATGGCTCTCAGCTAAGGGTATCAGAAGGTGAGCTCTTAATATGTCCAAAATAATGCCACAACTTGTTTTGTGACACTACCGTTTACCGACTCGATGCATTTCTAATTATTTTTCTTATTTATTCTTAAAACATCTCGACGAGAAATACTTAAATATTCAAAATATACCATTAAACAAATGCTGAATTCGCAGTTGCTTTTCAATCTCTTCTTATTTCTCTGCTTATTCTATGTTTCTTTTCTCCATGTGAATGATGCAGAAAGTCGGCGGTCCTCTGTTGATATTTTCCTTAAGGCAGCGGGATACCTTGATTGTGCCGTGAGACATGTTCTCCCTCAGTTTACCTCTGAACTAAGGTAAAATTTTGATTAAGACATTGTTTCTAACTAATGATCAAAGTCTATTCGGATTCGCTAAAAAAAGTCAAACTGGAGAAATACACTGGGACAAAGGAAGTACACTATTTATGTTTGAATGATTTTCCCTATATGTGATCCCTTTTTGTTACTATCATCCTCTAATTTTAGGAGAAATTTACCGGTTGACCTTGCTGAAGGAGTGCTTAGAGCACTATGCCTCCAAGCATTAGGGCAGGTATTTGTTCATTTTGTCCATCTTTTTTTATCAACATTTCAGAACACACACAATATATCCTTCAATAAAACACAACCAAATAAGACAATTTTACATCTGGTGATACAATATCCTGCTTATGTTTTTTGTGTGTATTTGCGTGTGTGTGTGTGTGTGTGTATGTGTGTGTGTGTATATATATATATATAAAATATCTTCTTCTATTTATGTTTGATTAGGCGGTCGATATACAACTTGGGCTAGCAATTGACAGTGCGAAGGCCACTCTTGCCGTGAAAAGAAGGCTTGCATGTGAGATGGTCAAATATTGGCAACAGGTATTGACAAAATCCCACAGTTTGGACAAAGTCTTGGTAAAATTAGCATCTTGGACAACATTCTTGTCTTTTCACAACAAACCATAATCAATTAATGAAAATTTCTCTTCTTTTGAGCGCTTTGGACAACGTATTGCTTAGAGAAAAAAACTAAATAACTGAACACAAAAACAAGCATTTTTACTAGTAAAAAAATGCTCTTTCTTCCATCACTGATAATCACAGAGTACCATTATGTTTGGCTTAGAAGTGGAGTAAAGAGGAATTAATTATTTTAAGTAAGAATACATACACACACACACACACACACACGCGCACACACACACACACATATATATATGTGTGTGTGTCTGTATGTATGTTATCTTTCTTATACTCTTTGTTGTAATTAAGGGTATAGTAATCCAAATGTATCCCTACAACAATATTATCAGTTTTGGTTAGGGAAATCAAGAAAAACAAAGTTCATTCCTCTATGTAGGCCCAAGATAACATCATGAATCTCTCATTATCCCATGGATGGGGAGCAAAACATCGGCTTTTCGTGAAGTGGAAATACATCGAAGCTAAGGTATATTATGATCCGTTTATGCAAACACTTGAAATTATATTCGTTCAATCTCTATTTTCATCTACGCAATGCTTAACAACACGTGTTATTTTTCCTTTTGTCTTCTTCACTGAATTGCAAAATAATCCAAATCTTCTGTGTTTCTTCCAGGCAGCGGCATACTATTATCATGGCCTTATTCTTGATGAAGGAAACACAGAGAAGTCCCATGGAGTGGCAGTAGCTTCTTTGCAAGCAGCAGATGAGTATCTCAAAGAAAGCAAAAAGGCATGTGAAGATTTCCATGCCGTTGCTCCTCTCTCTAGGTAATCTTTCGAATTTTCTCTCTCCCGGTGCCCTCAAAAGAAGCAAACTTTTGCCTAATAAAGTCTTGTATTTGCTCAGAAACCCGCCTCTGTGGGGAACGATGAAGTACCTCAGCGAGAAGATTCCCAAGGACACTTCTAGCAAGGCGCGAATCAATAGGGATCGGTACTCTCATGAAAAGTAAGTGTTGGGTGTTTTGAGTGATGGGTTCCGGTTCTTTTGACACTTAGGGGTATGTCATATTATGACACCATGGTCTATGCAGTGCTCCGTTGGATCCTGAAGTAGTTCCTAGAGACTTGGTGTCATAATATGACACCCAAATGTTGTGTAAAAAAACCTTGGTGCGATACTGCTCGGTTCTTTTGACCCTGGGTTTGGGTGTTTTTTT
>OOIL02003368.1:2607693-2626587 GCA_900332095.2 Cuscuta campestris
CCCAATACAATTCTAATGAGCCATACTCTTTGTGCCATGTTGATCATCTCATAAGGGTCGTTAGACAAAAGGCGCCTTTGGATGGCGCAAGCGCTAAGGGACCAAGAGAAATGGGTTTGGGGATAGAGTTCTGTAGATTGGATTTTTAAGATATGGCGAATATATAATCTTTACAACGACGTTTGACAATGAAAGAAGAAATGAAGGGTTGATTGAGTGTTAAAAACAAGGAGTGGTTGTTTTCCCTTGGCTTATTGAATCAGCCTAAGTCGACATTGAGTCCATCAGGGCTAACAATGCCCGAACCCGCAGCTTCTGCCTTGGCGGGGGGGAGGGGGGGGGGGGTGTTCTAACCGATTGAGTTTAATTTTTTTGGTCGACGTAAATTATAAAAAAAAATTAGTTATACTCCTTATGTCCTAATTTAAATTATCTATTTAAGTTTACGATGTTTGACTGAAATTATTTTCAAATCATTTATATTAAAAATGGTATTAAATTAAAAGGATAAAAATTACATATTTAAAAACTAGATCAAAAGATCTACGAAACTAATGGTGACATGACTATATCAGTTTACCAAATGGCTAATGAAAATTGAAAAAGAAAATGTATGAAGTTTGACCGTGTAAATAGTAAACATGTACAGGAGTTTAATTTGAACGAAGGAAGTAATACGAAGTGTAAATCTAATACTCCCTTGATCCCCAATTTGATTAGGGAGAAATACCATAATAGCACTAATATAGCCCTATAATATTCAAAATAGCAGTGCTATAGGTTTTTGAGATGCATTTCCGATTTTGTTCTTAATTAAACATCCAAAATTGAATTATAAAAAATCGGTAATTGGCAGCCCTCAAGTACTCTTGCGTATGGAAGATCTGATCTTCACGCCATATTATCGAAAAAACATCCCAAATATGGCCTTGAAAGCAGAAGCAGCATCGGGAAGGAGACGCACAAGGGTTTCGATGGCAAAGGATGATGCACTGGACGAGATTTTTTTAGCAAAATATTGGAGAAGATATATGTATGTTTAGTTTAATTTCGCAGTGAAATCGTTTTATTTGGTAGTGGATTTGGCAATAGCTTCGTTGAATTTGGCAGTAGAGAAGATTGACAGTGGATTCGGCAATAGATTCTTTTAATTTGGCAGTAAATTTGTGAGTTTGGCAGTGGATTGAGTTTTTTTTAATTTGGCAGTGGATTGAGTTTTTTTAATTTGGCAGTAAATTCGTGTGTTTGGCAGTGGATTGAATTCGTGAGTTTGGCAGTGGAGAAGATTGGCAATAGATTCGACAATAGCTTCGTTTAATTTCGCAGGTATCATCTCTCGCGTAGGAGGAGTCGGACGACAATAACGTAGGAGTTAGACGGCAATACATTAAAAAAAGAGTAAATTATAATAAAAGGGTAAAGGGTATGATAAGAACAGATTGACACCATAAATAGCTTAGTTTGTAAAACACAATGAGTAGTGTTGAATGCGTAATATTGGGTGAGTTAAAGTGCTACGTAGGGTGATTTCTTATTTGGGGTTAACGAGGAAAATTATCTTACTTTTTAAAATTATTCTATTTACTTATCGATATATCGATAAGAAATAAAAATTACATATTAAAAGGTACGTCAAAAGTTCTACAAAATAAGAGGTGACAAGAATATATATTTTTTATCAATTATTTAATGAAATTGCGTAAACAAATAAAAGTTATCAAGAGAGAAAAATTCTCATCAAATTGGAGACGGAGAGAGTATAATTATATTTATGTTAAAATATAGTTTTGAAATATCAAATTTTTATAACACCTTGGTTCCCATGACATTGGGAACCAATGTCATGGGATGACCCGGGGGCATAGAGGTGGCAATCGGATCAACCGGATCGGTTTCGGGTTGGATTTTTTCGGTTCGGATATCTTTCGGTTATATGTTATAATCGGTTCGGTTTGGATCGGTTAAATTTCGGTTCGGATTTGATTTCGGTTCTATACATTTTTTGGTTCGGTTCGGTTTCGAGTCGGTTCAGATACGGTTCGGTTATAAATCGGTTAGGATAGATTTCGGTTCAGATATAATTTGAGTCGGATATATTTCGGTTTCGGGTCTAGTTCGGTTCGGATATATTTCGGTTTCGGATCAAATATATTTTGGATATATATTATTTTCTAATTAAAATTTAACTATCCGTGTTTCTTTTTATGTTTTATCACATTTATCAATTTATCAGCAATTCAATACCTCATATTATTTTATATTTTTTTTCTATTTATATTATCTCTACCCTAAATAATCTTCCCTTTTTGACTTTTTAGTCATATTTTACAAATTTGGACTACAAATTATGAAAACACATATATTTAATTATGATATAAATTTAATATAATTAAATTAATTTTAAAATTTAATTTTGAAATATCAAATCTTTCTAACATCTACTAATATACTTATGTATATAAATGAAAGGATAAAAGATAAATTCAAATAGTCTTATGTTCCATTTTAATACAATTTGGTAAAAATTGAGTAAAATTGGTTGAAATTAAGTGAATTTTATTCAATTGACTGCAAAATTTGTAAATTGTTGAGTATATTTGGTTGAAAATAGAGAAAATTCAATTTAATAGAATCAAATATAATTAATTTTACACCTAAATGTAATGGTGTACATCAAATTTGAAAATGATAACAGTAAAGTCTGCTGCTAGAGAGTCTTTTCAAAATGCTAACACTAGCATCTAATTTTATTGACTAATATTGAGTGAATTGGTTTGAAATTAATCAAATTAACTTTCAAATCAATAAAATTTATTGTAATGAGATGAAATTAGGATAAAATCTAGTTATCCCATACAATTCATCATATATTCCTTTCGTTCCAAAAAGAATATCACACTTCACTATTTAAAAATTACAAAAATTTTATTTGTTTGTGTGTTATCATTTATATGTATAACTTATCTTTACTTTCTACATATAATAAATTTAAGGCATAAAATTTTGTACTTTTTTTCAAGAAGATAATCTTTTTTATGAGGGAATGAGCAAGTAATGTAATTAGTTCAAATGGTAAAATAAAAGTAAAAAATTTAAAAATATAATATGCTTATTGAAAGGCAAACATAGTTCTGAATTTATCAATTTTAGTTCTAATCAGGTTTGGATATTATCGGTTTCAGATCTAATCGGTTTCGGATTTTATCGGTTTCGGATATTATCGGGTTCGGATCTAATCAATTTTGGGTTTAATCGGTTCGGATATTATCGGTTTCGAATCTAATCGGTTTCGGATTTAAATCGGATATGAATTATTTAGTTCGGTTTCGGTTCGATTCGGATCATTTCGGGTTTTCGGTTATTGATCGGATCTTCATTTTTCGGGTCATTCCGGTTTCGGTTTCGGATATTTTAGTTCGGGTAATCGGTTCCGGTTCAGTTTTGCCAGGTCTACGGGGGCACTCCGGTGCCCTGTTCGTAAAATTGACGGTTCCTACACTTCTTAACCCCCCCGGTAAACCCCCCCACCCCGCCCCGACCCGAACGCACCCCCCACCCCCTTCAATTGTACCCCACAAGTTGATTTTGACTCCCGGGTCATCCCATGACAACGGTTCCCAATGTCATGGGAACCTTGCCCTTTTTATAAAAAATTTATTTATTTGAAAGTATTTAATTTGAGATAAAAAAAGCTCACAAAATCCAAATTAAGACGATAATTTTTGAAGGAAAATGGTCATTATTTTTTAACATTGTTACGTTTCAAACTTGAGTATACCTTTGTGGCACTACCCTCCCAACCATGTTTAATTGAATTTCTATTTCGAGAGGTGAGGTATAATATTTGCAAATATAGTTAATCCATGACTTTGACAGGCATACCGACCGATCATTGTTTATGATTAATCCCTAGACAAATCACATTTCACCATCATGACTTTTTTGAAGCTATAATTGATGTAATATAGTGACATGTGGTGCCCTAAATGGAGCAATATCATGATACATTTGGGGAGTATGTCAAAAAAATCACACCCTATTTTCAAAGAACCATGCTAGGGTGCCACCACATGTGTGCTACTATGGGTGCACGCATGCTTCGCACAGACAAACACAGACGATAATTGTCTGTGCGATACAGACAATTATCGTCTGTGTTTGTCTGTGCGAAGCATGAGTGTACCCACGGTAGCACTCATGTGGTGGCATCCTAGCATTTTCCATTTTCAAAATGATAACGCCTAACACAAAAAATAGTTTATGTAAACACTCCCGCTCTGCCATTAAATTATTACTCCTTCCGTCTCATTTTAAATTACATGTTTTGGTTTACGATGTTTGACTGAAATTATTTTCAAATAATTTTTATGAAAAATAATGTAGAATTAAAAAATAAAAATTACATATTTAAAAACTACATTAAAAGATCTATAAAGTTAGTGATGACATTACTATATCATTTTATCAAATGACTAACGAAAATAGAGAAAGAAAATTAGTAAAATTTGATCATTTGATTAGTAAATATGCAATTTAATTTGGGATAGAGGGAGTAATATTTTGACTTCACATAATTTAAAAAAAATCAAAAAATAAAAAATATATGACTGAAGTTTGTTGAGAAAGAAGAGAATCGTTAGTGACAAAATACATTGTTAAAATGCTTAAATAAGGAATAAAATAAGTGCAATGTTTTACGGAGTACGTAGTAACACTCAACAATAAGCAATTTCATTCGCTCCATAATACTCTCTCGTTCTGTTTAGAAATATTTGCACTAAATAGCACTTGATGGTGTAAATTACTTGACCGGTCAAACTATACTAGACCGGGTCTAGTATAGTTTGCTTGATTTGACAAAGTAAGAAAGGTAAAAATTCGCGGATTGACCGGTAAGACTTTAGGTGAAACACTTGTAGCCCAATTTATATTATAACGGAGAATGCACGGGTGCTTTTACAAGGGAGTTTAGAGAGAGTGAATTCGGATCCCTCTCTGAGGTTTACATGAGTATTTATACTACGCTAACGGGGGACAAGGCCACGTGCGCCCACGTGGGGGCATGCTGCTGATGTGGTGCGAGGTTACTGGTTTCGTCCTTGAGCTGCCTTATCACCTTGTGAGGGGATTATTCCCTTTGTCGAGTAGTGCCTTGGATGGATTCTTCAGCATCTCCAGTTGTCCTCTACTGACATGGGTCGCTACACGCCAAGCCCTCTTAGGCGATGAATTCATCGAAGTCTGGGAATAAATAGGGTGACAACGTAGTTTGACCGGTATACTTTTTCGCGAAGTATACCGGTCATCTTTTGCCCGATTACAAATCGATTTGCTGACGATTTAAGTCTCCCTTCCAAGACTTTCGAGATTGACCGGTCAACTAATTGGTCTTCTCCTTTGACCGGTCGTGGGTGGAATACACCCATCAGCACTAAAACTTAAATCATTTCCGTAAATAACACTTAAATTTTTTTATTCCTTAAATAGCACTTAATAATGTCCATAATGTGCAATGATGACAAATACTTCCTCCGTCCTAAAAAGTCTTTCTTGTTTACTATTACGGCTTGTCGATAACTCTAATTTGTTTGCATGTTTTCATTAATCATTTCACAAAATAAAATATTCTTGTTACCTCTTATCTTGTAGAGTTTCCGATATAGTTTTTAAATATAATTTTTTTATGTCTTATTTCCTTATCAATTTGCAAATAAAATCATTTTAAAATCCACGGGGTTTTACACGTTAATCAAAATAGGAAATTCTTTTTGGAACGGAAGGAGTATTTACTTGAATAATGACTAAAATTGCTACATTGAGAAAAAAGACACATGTGCTATTTAGGGAAAGTCATTATGTTTTAGTGCTATTTAAGTAAATTCTTCTTCTGTTTAATACCGAAATCCCAATATATTGAATTAATTTCAATATTACCAAATTCGGAACCCAAAATTTTCTTAAGTATATACCAAAACACAGTATTTGAATGTACGGGTTTTTCTAATGCCGGATTTTCATCATATCAAAACTCCCGGTATGGATTCTATAAGCATTTTCATAAACCAAAATTTTGGTACGAGCAGTCGAGCATGCTTATGATAGCGATGGGAAAAATTCGGTATCCCATTTCACACCACCTCTAAGAATGACCTAATGGCTTAACTCAGAACTCGGGTTTGGATTTCAAATCCAAAATTGCCTCAAATTACATGTTAGAAAATAAAAAAAACATGTGTTTGAGTCAAATTTCTTTAATTCCCAGCAAAACTCAATTACAAATCCATACTCTCTCCTTTGAGATTTGAAATCCAAGAACTTAAAGTTTAAAGTTGAAATCTTGGACTTCAAATGAAATCTAGGTTTATGAGAAGTGAAGGCAAATGCCATGGCTGCCTTAATATGACATCTGGTGTCATTTCAAGATCTTAACGTTCTCTCTTCGACCCAAAGCCCACCCTACAAGAGGGCAGGGAGAGCAAGCTAAGGGTTGTGGGGATTGAGAGAAAAAACGATTTTGAGTCGAACAAACTACGTAGAGGTGTCAAATGGGCAATGCTACAAGTACACCAAAATGGGATGCCTCATTTGTACACCAAGCAAAAACAAACACGCACACAGACACTCAATGCGTGCACAGACATGGAGTATCTTTGTGCGTCTGATTTTGCTTGGTCTACAAATGGAATACCCATTTACCACTAGCATTATTGTTGTCAAATGGATGGGTGTCATATTAGTATGGCAGGAGACCTTGGTGTCAAAAGAACACAAACAAATAGCTAGTAACCAAGCACCAAAGAAGAAATTTAAGACACTAATATGTCTCCAGAATCCATCAATCAAATAAAATGCTGGGAAATCTAGAAATGCAAGATTTTCCTCATTGAACCAAGTCAATAAACACAGAGAAAATAACAGTTCAATAGAGAATTTCAAAAAAGTGATTTCATGGATAAGAAATAAGAGGGAGATGAGGTTGAAGTGACTAAAAATGGTAGAATTTGCTTCTTAACGGTAAGATTTTTGGAACCTGGCGCGAGCACCACGGCCGCCGAACTTCTTCGGCTCGCACCGCCTCGGATCCGCCACGAGCAAGGTGCGGTCGTAGCGAACGAGAATGTCCTTGATCTCCTTCTTCGACTGCTCGTCGACGTACTTCTGGTGATACGCCACCAGAGCCTTGGCGATGGACTGCCGGATGGCGTAGATCTGGGAGGTGTGGCCTCCGCCCTTAACGCGGATGCGCATGTCTACTCCGGCGAAGCGGTGGCGTCCTAGGAGCAGGATCGGCTCGAACGCCTTGAACCGGAGAATCTCCGGCTGGATGAGCTCGATTGGCACTCCGTTGATCTTGATCAAGCCCTTCCCCGTCTTGCAGTGAGTCACGGCCACCGCCGTCTTCTTCCGTCCGAAACACTGAACCGATTCCGTCGCCGCCGTCGCCATAGTTCCCGACGATGAAAGATCAAACCCTAGTACAGAGCTCCCGGAAGCAGGGCGGCAATACCAGAGCAGATGAGAGGCGGAAGCGAACAATAAGAGAGGGTTACGCTATAGTATAGAGAGAGGGTTTATGAATTGGGCTTGAATTAGACGAGTTCATCAATGGGAATTGGGCTCAACTATTCGGCCCAGGCATAATGCTTCGAAAGGAGGAGATTAATATGGTCATTCGGATATATTAATAGGATAAATATTTTGATAAAACTACTACGGAGTATGTTTTAAATTGTAAATGTATTTGAATAAAAATATATTTCAAAGGTAACACAATCCTATCATGATTTATTTTTTCTCAAAAGACCAACTGGTCCTGAAATAGTCTAGTCTTTCACCTAAACTCAATGATCAAATAAGACTATGCGGCCCGAGATAGAGGCCTTCTTTGGGAACAACGTTTTCGACTAGCATTAGCGCTTTGGATAAAAATTTACTTGTGTAGATTAATTCTGAAAATGCTAACGCTAAAGGCTACCATCAGATAGTCTTTTCAAAACGCTAACGCTAATCTCTAACGCTGATGCCGAACGCTAAGTTTCAAGGGTTATGTAAGACAATTTGGGTGTCCACAATTCTTCTCCATATATAAGCTTTACTAAAGCCAACCATCACTTCAAAGTAACTCATCTCTCTCTTTTTTTTCTTTAAATGCCTTTGAAACAAAAATACTCACGCAATGGACTAACTTTCAAGCCATTTTTTCAAGCCTTGTGATGGATTCTAGGCTACAGGGATAGTAAAAGAATATAGAAAATCTCAATATATTAACAATGGAGAGCTTAGAATCCTATTCTTCTCCTTGAAGATGAAAGGGTCTATTTATATATTACAAGTAATGGGCCAGACTCTGTACTCGTGGTTGTGCTCGTCTGTTCCCTAGGAGTTGATTTCAGTGTGGACTCTATGGCCGACCGTGGCCATCCTCAAGCTTAGACCTAGGGTCATGGTCCGGATGAACTTGGCTCCTTAAGTCAAGTTTGCCAACGCCAAAATCCCAAAGTTTTGAGTATTTGATTATTTGAACAATGAAAACGCATATTTCTACTGGCATTATTCACAAACGTAAAAAAAAAACGGATGTGAACGGCGACTCTGGGCAACAAGAAAGGGTCCTCCACCTGCTTCACCACTTCTGCTTGGATGATGTGAACAAAATCAGGTTGGTGGCCGAAGGCATGGTGAGGAAAGTCATTGCCGCCCTCCGTGGCAGCTGCGATGACATTTTGATGAGCCTGGCGGTTGTGGAAGTGAACAAAGCCACAATGGGAGCCGAGCCCAACCTCATGTGGTCCTAGGCCTGGATTTGCTTCTCCGTTTGAAAATTAAGAATCAGCACAAGTTTGTGGGATTCATGTGTAATTTTGATAAAATATATTGGTATGATTGAAAAAGTATTAAAAGTGAAAGGAATACTCTTTTTGGGTTTGGATATGGTGTAAATGGTTAGAGATAAATCACTGTTTGATTTAATATATACCACATTTTGGGTTTGATATTGGTGTAAATAGTTGGAGTTAGTCTTAGATTGAATAGGGAAGAAATAAAAAAACCATTGAATAGGGAAGAGGTTGGGAACATTTTGAAATGGCACTTCAATGTTGCAAAAAAAAAAAAAACAAATAGAGTTTTAACAACTAAACCTTATATCCCATGTTGGTCAGCTACATGATATATCTATGCAGAATGGACCAAAAAAGAGCTAGAAAAGCCAAGAAATCCCCATAACATGTAGTTGCATTCTTACAGAGGAAAGTAGTATATTTTATTGCTCAGTCCAAAATAGTAGTCATCTTGAACCACCAGCACACACTATTTAGGTTCACCCACTTTGAAAAATCCAAGAAATACACAATTTCAGTACTCAATTACCCATGCATAGCATTGTGATCTTCCCAGAGAAGTGCTGGATTAGTACTCTTTCGTCCCAAAGTTCTTGCACCAGAGCTGGGAGGGAATGGGCCTGACTGGAAGGTGTGGCCTTTGCTGCTTAACAAAACTAGACTCGTACCCGTGCGATGCACGGACTATAAAATTAATTACATTTAGTCATTATATGAAATTAAAAAAATTAAAGATAACAAATTATATTAAAAATACCCAAAATAAGGTAATGTACAGGAACAACCGTAGTCGATATGTAGTGTTATAAGTTTTGGAACACTTCTTTATAAACTACATTCGTAGTTTGATTTGTTGACGGAAAATTTTTATTGCAAATTAAGATCTTAAATCCCTCACTACTTGTAACATGTGAAATTGCAACATATAGTTGAGCATGACTGAATATTGGTTTCTTGAGTAGCAATCCAACATGGGACAAAAATTGACCTTGACTTTTGTTAATTGTCATAACATATGAAGTTATGATTGAGAATTGTTTCCTTTGAAGTCTAAAAGGAATTCTTGCATCTGACGTTGTTAACGACAACCGTGGATTAACAACTTCTTGGCCGACATTTTTACCTGTCATCATCATTTAGATTGTCGGCGTGTATGTCGTGTCATTATTGGTGGTGTTGGTCTCACACAATCATTACAAACAAAAAACAATTCCTATCTAACGTCCCCAATTTGTAAGCACGATAGATGTCTACGTACAGTAAAGCATTTCCAACAATCTTCCATAAATTCGGAGTCTCGTTTACTCTTGCACTTGTAACATGGACTCAACCAACATCCATTTTCTGCTTAAATTGTGAAAAAATTACAGTAACTTAAAATTTATAAAGTTATTTTTTAATATGAATATATACAATAGGATTTTCATAAAATAATTGTTTTAATAAAAATCGGGCCGTACAATAATAATAACAATAATAATAATAATAATAATAATAATAATAATAATAATAATAATAATAATAATAATAACCCAGTGCAGAAAATATATTTTTGAAAAGTGAGCAGACCAATTCCCGCAGCCCAATCCATTTTTGAGATAACCTCCGTGGTATTCTCACTTGCACATATTTTCAGCCCTTCTGCCTTATCCCCTCTCTAATCTACCGGTGCTCTATTCCATAGCCGGCGATGGATGCAGAGAGATCGAGAGATGACAGTTAGAGCGATGGAGTATATCTTCCCTGGAACATCATCCCGTGAAATCGCTGGTAATCTTATTTAATTTTTTCATATAGATCTTTTTTTGCTACTTCACACTCCCATCGAATTAAGGTATTGAAGTATTAAAGTTTTTGTAGATCTAAAAATTTCTATAAATTTAATAATATTGTCAATTTTTTTATAAGTTCAAATTAATGAAATAGATTAGATGTAGTCTAAATCAACCATGCATAAGTTGTGTTTAGATCCTTTGATTTCGAAAATGTTTCTAAGTATTTTTAATAATTATTCATAAGTTCAAAATATATAAATAGAAAAGATTCTCTATTAAACAACCATGCATTTTAATTTTTTTTTTAAAAAAATTATTTTTGGTATAGTTTATAGCAGAAAATATATGTTAGATTTGAAATCTAGGTGATTACTGGACATTTTCACCATTACGTAATATCATTGAAGTATTTGGTTTGAAATTTTGTAAGATCCAATGCTCAATAATATGGTTATTCTTTTAACATTGTTTTAATAATTCAAAATAATGAGATAGATTATAATGGGTTTAAAACAAATATGCATGTTATTAATTATTAAAAATTTATTACTATGTTTTTTACTCCCTCCGTTCTGTATTAAAGTTTACGTTTTGACTTATTGTCATTTTTATTGGGAGTTGACTAAACACTTAAAATACCCCTTTCTCCCCTTTTTGCTTTTCCACCTGAACACAATAGGATCCAGCCCACAACTCCCTAAGCTTCCGCCATCTATGGAAAATCCAGTCTCACGGCTCAAAATCGGAAAACAGCCCATCCTCGGCCGCCGCACTTTTTCCCGCTGTCGAACAAAGTTTCCGCCTCCGGATCTTCGGCACCGGCCTCCACAGATGGGCCCAAAGCCAGAGCCAATCTCGCAGTCAACTCCTCGCCTCCGCCGACCCGAATTCCAGCCCAGCTGTTCGTCCCCTCCTGACCCGGCTCTCCACGACTCTCTTCCCCTGTATGAGCACCAGGATCTCCTGCCTCGTCCACCAGGGAAGCCGCTGCGTCGGGAGAATGAACAGAGGAAGATCCGGAGAAAGAAAAGAAGAAGAAAAGCAAGAAGAAGGAGAATGGGATGAAGAAGAAGAAGAAGAAGAAGAAGAAGGGGAGGAAGAAGAAGAAGAAGGGGAGGAAGAAGAGGAGGGAGGGGGAGAGGGAGGATTGAAAGTTCGATTCACAGATCTGGCGGAAGATCTGGCGGATGGGAGAAAGAAAAAAGAAGAAAAGAGGAACTAAGGAAGAAGAGGAGGAAGGGGGGAGAGAGAGAAGATTGAAATGGTAGGGAAGGGTATTTTTGGAAGAGTGTGGGTTAAAATTAGAAATGTAAACTTTATTTCCGGACGGAGAAAAAGGAGAAACGTAAACTTTATTTCCGGACGGAGGGAGTAGTTTATAAGAGAATCTGTGTTATATTTTGAATTGTATGTTTATCTAAAAATTTGGAATTATATGTTTAGTGGACTTATATCTTAAAGAATTTTTTTTGTTTATTACACATACAATAAACGGTTGTGTATAATTTTTTTAAGACATTATATGACAGTAAATCACTTTTGAGATTGAAGGTCCAAAAATGATTTCAAGTCAAACTTGAGTTTTGGAAAATCTTTTTCACTAAGCGTCTTGACTTCTGTCTTTGGATAAAAAACCAACAAAGATTTATGCGAAATTGTTTTGCATGAAAGGTAATTATCATGAACAAAAACATTTTGGATTCTAAAGACGCCATCTCTAACAATTTGGTTTTCAAAACGTTTCTTTTTGGGACTCTTAAGATGAGCATGAATCCTCGTTCCCTGCATAAAAAAGAAATTATTTAGTAATGAGTTTCGAAGAATGAAAATATAAATAAGAAACAATACAATGAAATTATGCATTTGTCGTGGAAGATGACTTCCATGGAATCTCTGCCCTTAGACCAAGCTGGAACATAATAAACGCGGATTGCTCGTAACTTAAGCATCTATTTTAAGCATCTATGACGTTTTTTCGTTATCAATTTTGTCAAGCATGTGCCACATTTCGTTTATAGGCTTTTTGGTCATCTTGGTAGAGTTGTTGGTATGAAAGTGTTGTGGATGAGGGAGACTATGGCCCTTGAATTTCGGTTAAATAATGTTCTTGGATTTGTGGGAGAATCTTTTGCATTTAATGCTCATGTACCATAAGATTTTTTCAAATCCTAAACATTAAATGGCAATAAGGAAATTGGGCTCCTAAAAGGTGCTTTACTGCCGTAATAATACAGTGCTCACACTCCCCAATTTTTTTTCATCATGTTGTACGCCGTTCTATGCAAATCAGCCGCCCTATGTATGTAAAAACAGCCTGGAGCCATCAAAGCAAATCAGCCGCCCTATATTTAAGCCAGCATGCAAGAACAGCCTGGAGCCAATTATTTGCAGTCCAATATCAGATATCAGGCCCATTACATAACCCAGTCCAATTAGCCCATATCCGGCCCAATAACTTTAGGCGGGAACACTGTTCATTTTGGCCTCCTACCATTGTATATATGAAGATTAATCCTTTGTTAGTACACACATGCAAAGCCAATCGAAAGCATTTAACAGATAAATGGACGCACAGAGTTGATTGTTCATGGCATCACACCAGTTGAATTGAGCCATGTTCTCAAATGTTCTAAGCATGGGGAAGTAACCAAAAAAGAATTGAAAAAAAAACCTGGCAAAACAATCACTCTGTGCTTGTTTTGGTTCAAAAGAATGGGAGGAGAGGAAACAAGTGTTCAAATCATTTATATATTGGTTCGATGGAGAGCTGAGGAGGATTTATTAAAAGCAGACCTCAAATTTTGGAGTCTCTGAACAAACACACCTCATTCCTCTAACCCTTCCTTGTGAAGGACTCAAACAAAATAATGGCTTATGCAATAAAGAAACGATGACACTATGCTTGGAGTAAATAGCTGAATTGGATCGTAAGTCTAAACTAGGAAATCACCACTCCTAAAGAATCAGCTATATGAGAAATGCAAAATTTATCTTCACACAAAAGGATGACAACGGGTCTCAGGTACACAGACCTTACTCCTACCCAATAGGGTAGAGAGGCTGTTTCTAGAAGAGTGAAGAAGAAGTATAAAGATGAGTAAACAACTAAACGGCCAAGGAGTCAAAGCATTATAAATTGTTTAGCGAAGGATCTCTTAGGCAATGCCAAGAACAAAGAGTACAGATGATTTTGAATTTCATTCTCTAGGAATGTGAATTCTTCATTCCTTATGATGGCTAACAAGAGGATTTATTGAGCATGGACTTGCATTGCAGACACTTAAGGCTACTCATACACACAAAAAATCATTACATTGTTTTAACCTTTAAGCAGTACAGTCTCATTTCCAATTGAGCTAAAAGAGACTCAACAATGTTTTAGCTTCAGACAAAAATGGACTATAGCAAAATGATACATAAAATTTCCTTAGCTTCTTACTTTATGAATTTATGGGTAGTCAATTCAATAAGCAAACAATACATCAAGCGTCTAACGAAAACAGTTAACATGGGTAAGGTTGTTTACATCTTGACCCCCTTACCCCAAATGAATTGTGATCATTGTGGGTTTTGTTGTTGAGTAGCAATATCAAATGAGAATTATAGTGTCAATGGAGTTGTGAAGAAATACAGTTAGGCATCTCATTTAATCCAAAGTAACTTTATTATTCTAAAGTAGTAAAGTCGTTGTCATTGCACAGTAGACGATATATACCCAGATGTCAATCCCAAGATTTATTAATAGCATGGGACTTAATCCTTGTGTCCATCAATAATGGAGCTATGAGAGCCATTATTGACAAAATTATAGCTTCCAATGGATAAATAGACTATACCAAAATGACACATTAATCCTCATTTGGTTCTAACCTTTTATGGAATTTTGGATAGTAAATGCAGCAATGCATAAAGGTTTAGTGGAAATGGCCTCTTTAATTTTTATAGGGGAAGCTTTTGTACATCATGAACCCAAGAACCCAAATGAAATTGGGGTTATACTGTTATACTGAATTTTGTTGTTGCTGTTGAGTATCAATGTCACATGAGAATTTTAGGTTCAGAAAGTTATCAAGATCTATAGTTAAGCCATCTCACTGAATTCAGAGTAGCAACGTTATTATGCTAAAGTAGTGGAGTCATTGACATATCAGTCACCATAATAATAAGCTTACAATGAGCTGCACAATAGATTACATCTGGTCGCAAGTCAATAACAGGATTTAAGAACTGTTTGTGACAGTGGGAGTCATGGGACTGAATCATTGATTATACAAAAAAGCATGTTGAATCATCTTATCTATCAACCAAGATTCAAGAGTATCCCCATGGAAGTATTCACCAAATAGTTACGCAGGAACATATGAATTAACACATGCACAAATATATCAGAGATACAGAAATGTGTGTGATACTTCAATCCGTGCAAAATTCCTGAGAATCAGCGATTAGACGTCGCTTCTATTCATTTGGTCAGTAAGG
This sequence comes from Cuscuta campestris, assembly GCA_900332095.2. Classification (NCBI taxonomy): domain Eukaryota; kingdom Viridiplantae; phylum Streptophyta; class Magnoliopsida; order Solanales; family Convolvulaceae; genus Cuscuta; species Cuscuta campestris. The sequence goes on from OOIL02003368.1 coordinate 2,622,788, forward strand.
CTGAAACGTGGTACGCCGGCTATATCCCTGTCAAAAAGGCAGTTGAGTGGGAAGACTTTATCGAAGATGTGTATCAAAGAGATTGACGGTAAGGTGGTGGAGGACTTTAACAGATTGACACAAGAGGGCTCAATTGAAGAATATTTGGAGAAGCTTGAGGAATTAAAAATATAAAATCCTTGATGCTGCAAAAGACTCCTGTATTGCCTGAGGATTACTTTGTGGACAGTTTTGGTGGAGGTTTGAAGGCACACTTGAAGGCCTTTGTGAAGGCGCTAAGACTTGTGTCCTTGGATGAAGCTGTACAGTTTGCGAGATTGCATGACAGCAGGAGGATGGTGTACAAGCTACACCTAAAGCTATGGTTACTTACAGTGGTAACAGCTTTTCTAATGGATATAAGATTCAAATGCACCCAAGTCCTAGTCCCACTACCAATGAGGCTAGTTCATCTGATAACACTGCTAGATGACTCATACCTACTAAGGTCTTGACAGCTGCTGAAAGGGTAGAAAATAGTGTTAAAGGTCTGTGACCAGCCATATGAAAGAGACCACAACTGACAAGGTGGACTTTGAGGCATTGGAAACAGAACATTATATCTCATTCCATGCTGTCTGGCATTGTGGGATATCAGACCATGAGAGTAGCGGGACATTATGGGAAGAAGGCTCTCCAAATCCTAATAGATTCTGCCATTCTGGTAGCACTCACAATTTTTTGGATACTGCTCATTCCAAGAAACTAGTCTGTGAATTGGAGGCAATTACATTGCAACCAGTGACTGTGGCTGATGGCAATACATTGAAGTATATCAATATATTTGTAGAGGTTTCAGGTGGAGATTACAAAGCACAGATTTCAGCACTGATGTGTTTCTAATTCCCTTGGGAAACTGTGATATAGTTCTAGGAGTACAATGGCTAATTACCCCTAGGAACTATAAAATAGAATCCCTAGGAACTATAAAATAGATTTTTAAGGAGTTGCAGATGGAGGTCAGCTTCAAAGGAATTGGCCACATACTGAGGGGCTACAGGGACCTAAAGTTAAAGTGGTAGAGAGATTCCAGGTGCCTAGAGAAATGACAAAAGCCTATCATCTATGTATGTAACAGAACAAAGAAGTTTGAAGGGGCTCTTAGAGCAGAAGATTTCTACTCCTTTCCAACAATTTTGGTTGTCTAAGCTGATGGGATTTCAATATGAGATACGGTACAGAAGTGGAGTTGAAAATGTAGTGACAGATGCTCTAACCAGGGTTAAAGGATCAGAACTGATGTTGTTGGCTATAACGGGGGTGCAGTCTGATATATATTAAAATCCATTGAAGAGAGCTACCAGCCTGATAACAATTTAATGGCAGTCATAGCCAAATTGCAGCAAGGGGTAGCAGTGAAGAAGTACAACCTTCAAAGGACCTTGTTGAGGAAAAAGGGAAAGCTAGTCATAAGGGCCAAATGCTGAGTTGAGGGCTCAATTACTCAAGTGGGTACACAGTTCATCTATTGGAGGGCATTCAGGAAGGGATGCTGCACTTAAAAAATTAAAGAACTTGTTCCTATAGAAGGGTATGGCAAGGGATGTCCATAGTCATATCAGACAATGCTTGGTTTGCCAAAGTTGCAAATATGACACTAGCCCTTACCCTGGACTACTACAACCCCTGCAAATAACGAATGAGGTTTAGAAAGATATCTCTATGGACTTCATAGAGGGGTTACCCAAATGTAGAGGGCAAGGTTCGAGAAGTTATTAAGGTGGTGGTGGATAGGTTAAGCAAGTATGTTCATTTTATAACACTGAGGCACCCATATTCTGCCAGGGAGGTGGGTCAGGTGGCCCAAGTTTACCTTGATAGTGTATTCAAACTTCATGGTTGGCCTCAATCAATTGTAAATAACAGGAATAAAATATTCCTAAGTGATTTTTAGAAGGCTTTAGTTTAATGACTAATGCCTATACAAAGCACAGAAGTACTTCTGTCTACTTCTTATCACCATCAGACAAATACAAACAGAAGTACTGAACAGATGCTTGGAAGCCTATCTATGGTGTATGTGCAATGAGCAGCCAAAGGATTGGAGTAAGTAGCTGCCCTTGGCAGAATGGTGGTTCAACACTTCCTACTACTCAACCATTCAGATGACACCTTATGAAGTGGTCTATAACCAGCCACCTCCCATTCATTTGCCATATCTGCCAAAAGAGACTAAGGTGGAGGTTGTTGACAGATCTATGCAGAAAAGGGAAGCCATGATCCAAATGCTAAAGTTCCAAATACTTATAGCTCAACACATTATGAAAGTTCAAGCAGACAAGCATAGATCTGAAATACATTTGAAAGTGGGAGAGTGGGTATGGCTTAAACTACAACCTTATAGGCAGCAGATGGTGCAGGCCAGAGTTAATTAAAAATTGTCCCCTAAATTCTATGGACCTTTTCAAGTACAAGCTAAGGTGGGACCCGTAGCTTATTAGCTACAACTACCCCAGCCACCCCAAATTCATCACAACTTCCATGTGTCTCAACTTAAAACTTTTAGGGGTACATTGCCTCATCAACCTCACATTCCTGAGTGGTGGCAAGCAAGACATGTGGAAGAGGCCATCAAGCCAATTGCTATATTGGACAGAAGGATGGTCAAGGAACAGTTGTCAAGCAAGGAAATACAGCTGCAGTGCAGTATTTGGTACAACAGGAAGGGCAGAACACTGAAGATGCTTCTTAAAGAAGTTCCAAGGAAATAGAGCAACAATTCCAAGATTTTTTTGGGTCACCAGTAGCACAAAAAATGTAATATGATTGTTGGGTCTTGAGAAGGGGGGTTGTTTTCTTTAGGGGGGAGGAATGTTACAGCGTAACTACTCATCTTGGAGTCGGTTAAGGGGTTAGATACCTTTGTTGGCCTATAAATACACCTCTTTTACTGTATTCAAGCATAATACTGAGATAATATCAATTTCATTTCAATACATTTATCTCTAGTCTCTTATATCTCTTTTCATTTTGGATTTAGCTGAGCTAAATCCAAGTGTAACACCATCCTCGAAGGATCTTCTTCGTCTCATATCCTTCCTACATTGGCATTATCAACTACAGCCAATTTCCGGGGCGGCTTAGGGCATGGGCAGGGTGGTCACCCGGCCATGGCCCATTTTTGGAGGGGGAGGGGGGGGGGCAAATTTTTTTCTATATATATACTATGAATTTGAAATTTTATTGTTCTTATTACTGTTAATTAATGATTAAAAAAACTGAATTGATAGACTTTACTTCGTTAAGGAGTATGTGTTGAAACACGGGCTTGTCACGTTTTCGTACTAAAGCCGTGTTCGTCTTTGTAACAGGTTTTGATAATGCCAAACCGCCGTGATCAAGTCAAAACATTGAATATATAAGGCGAAGAAGGAAGACAAGAACAAGAGCTAAAAAGAAGACCAAGAACGAAGACCGTAGTCTTAGTGTCGTTGAGTCGGTCTTCATTGTGATCAAGACCGACCCAATCTTTACACCTTGGCTCTTTAGGCTAAAATCCTTCATTGCATTTCTTACATCATAAAAATGTTTTTCAAACTGGTTTAAGTCATTAAAAACACTTGGTGTTCGCCCAAACCAAAAACCAAGCCATCCGGCGTTCGGGTTTCAGAAACCGGCGTTCGGCTTTCGGTTATCGGCATTGGTTTTTGGCGTCCGAATCAACCAAGTGGTTTTCAACTTTTTATGATTGGTTTTCACTCTTTGGCATGTTTAAACGGTTCTCCAACAAAAACACTTTGAAAACCATCTTTCGCTTTTGG
>OOIL02003368.1:2636065-2647381 GCA_900332095.2 Cuscuta campestris
GTTTTTATTTTGGAGAACTTTGAATTTTTCGGTCGGTTTTCGCATCGGTTGGCTAGGGCGTGGTTAAGGCAAAAACCATGGGTTCCTGTCTAAACCACCCACCCAGCGATGGGAAGATCTTCCCATCGATGGGTAAGCGGCCCCTTAGCCAAACCAATTTCCAGAACCATGCCAAACAGCGATGGGAAGTTCTACCCATCGCTGTTAAAGCCTTGGTGCAAAATTATCACAAGGCAGAACAACCTTGCCCAGCGATGGGAAACCTATCCCATCGATGGGAACCCAGCGATGGTAAGGGTAAACCATCGATGGGAAGCCATGACCGTTGTAGGTCATTTAAGGTTGATTCTTTCCTTGTTTGGAAGTCAACCTCCCAACCAGCGATGGGAAGCTTGTACCACTCGATGGGTAGGTGACCGTTGACTTCAAATCTGAAGGAAAATTGGCTTACCAGCGATGGGTAAGTCCTAAACATCGATGGGAAGCCAATATTCTGCAGATCCCAAATTTAATCAATCCCATAAATCAAGCTAATCACCCCTTTAATGCATTGGTCCGTTGGAGCCTATTTTTGCACTATAAAAAGGGCTGTTTGGGTCTGCTTTTCTTACCAATTCACTTCACAACATCTATACTTTCATTGCATTCAAATATCATCATTTTCCATAGCTTTCTATAGCCATTTTGTGTGTGAAGGTTGAGTTATTCTTGAGCGTACTTAGTTTACTCATAATCTACTCTATAAGAGAGTCTTGAGTGTACTTGTGTTCTTAGACACGTTGAGAGATAGTATCTCTCTCGGTTGATTCAAAGGAAGGGTTGTTTCCTTTGAAGGATTCGTTGAGGTTCGTGTGACTCGAACTCTCAAGTTGTAACGGTTTGTTAAGCACCCGCAAGCTTAACGAGATAGTAGTGTAGCTCGAGAGAGTCTCTCGGGAGGCTGGATTAGCCACAAGTTGTGGTGAACCAGGGTAAAATTCGGTGTGCCTTTTACGCTTCTCTTTACTTCTCTTTTAATTTTTAAATTCCTGCGATTTCTTCGATCAAACGCTATTCACCCCCTCTAGCGTTGGTCTATTATTCTACAGTATGACACAAGGCCCATCCACCCTGCCCAATTTAAATTCAAATTGATCCAAATTTAGGAAGGTCTGCGTACATCCTACCCTCTTTGTGGCAATACACTCGGTTTGTTGTTGTTGTTCTTGATCCCAATTTAGGGGGAAATGAAAAAACGAAGAAATACAGAGTACAATAGATATATTTCAGGAGAAAAATTGGAACCATAGTATGAATTTACTGAGAATAATAGGGTATAATAGCTAGTGACCTCGAGCTGTGCGGATTTCATAGCAATCGGAATGCAAACGAGGACGATTCTAGCCATGGCGATGGCGGTATTGCGCTTCCAATGCACGGGCCTGCAGTTAGGTCCGCCGGTCATGGTCCAGACCTTGGACCGGAAGTCACCGGCCGCATCGGCGTGGTGGTATCCGTGGTCTCCTCCTCCTCCTCCCATGTGTTGAGCGCGTACAGATGGAAGGATGGCAATTGGAATGCGGAATTTGGAATGAAATGGGGCTATCGGCTATCTACTGGTTCAATTCCATAGTTTTAAAACCGGACCGGAGACCGAACCGGCCAAGGTACTGGTTCACTGGTCGGACTGGTGGTTCAAGTGGTCGAACCAGTGGTTCACGTATATTTGAAAATTATATATATATATATATATATATATATATATATATATATATATATATATATATATATATATATATATATATATATATAACAAAAAATACTTCTTTTATATAAAAATAAAAACAATTAAGTTATTTATGATATATGACTAAAGTTATAATCAATTTAATTAATTTGAATGGTAGCATTAAATTGATAAAATAATATACAATGACATATTTAAAAATTATATTGAAAATTTCATGCCCCTAAAATAGGAGATTTTATTTTTTCAAGATTTTGTCCAATGTTTTCAAAACTTATTCAACTTAAATATCTCATTGATTTTTTTGGTCAAAATTTGTAAGTTTTGACCTCAAATTATTAGATATTGATTCAAGAAAAGTTATATTAGATTTATTATATTAAATATTTTCAAAATATTATTTTATTTAAATAAAATAAAATGTATATTTTATTTAAAAGGTCAAATGTTAAAAACAGTTGGTAAAAAAGTCAAAACTGAACAAATACTTAGGGACAAAGGTAGTATGTATTTTAGAATATGGAATAGTTAAAAGTTTAAATTTTAGTTAGAATATTATATTTTTAAATGTTTTTTGAAAAGAAATCATTTTAGAATTTTTTTTATCAAAAAAATATTATACGGAGTATATTTTTACTTTATGCCAGATATGCCACAAGGAGACTTTAGCTAAGAGCACTGGTAATACGTTTGAAGCCCCGGGGCTTCAAACTTTCTCTCTCTGCCACGTCAGCTTTGACTTACACCCAAAATTCACTGGAAATGGGTTTGAAGCCCCGGGGCTTCAAACCTTCATTTTTTACATTTTTAAATATACATCTTCTAAAATTAAATTAATAAAATGTATTTAATTTTTTATTTAATTAAATTGAAACACGAATAATAAAAAACACATTAATTAAATAAAAAAAGCGACAATAATTTAAAAAAAAGATACATTAATAAAACAACTAAGGAAATTTATATTTCTCCTTGATCTCTCTCATTCTTTGCTCGTAGATAATTCGTCCAAACTCCGACAACGTCGCGGGGTCGGTTTGCATGACTTTCATCTCGGCCTCCTGCTCCTTTAGCTTCAACTCCTTCTCTTTAAGCTTCATCCTCTCTTGTTCTTGGAGATTGAACGCCCGAAGTTGTTCAACCATTGCCCGGCCGATTTTGTCGCGGGGAGAAGCAGAAATAGAGGCGGACCCTCCCGAACCAGAGGCAATGGATTTTGCCTTCTTTCTTCCGATCGGCCGTGGAATGGGGTCCTCGTCATCGGAAACCGCAACGTTGAAGGAAGGGATTTGATCGGTAGAACTGATGGTCTCGTCGACCTCAACCTCGGCGTCGACGGTGGATCTTTTCCGGAATGATACGCCGTCGGGATTGTTGAGTTGTTGCCACTTCGGGGAACGACTCAAAATCCCCCAAAGATCGATGGGCACCTTGCCTTGGTTCCCGTCATCTTGATACCGGGTCGTGGCAAGCCGGAGAACATCGGCGTCGTTCATGCCGCTCCTCCGGGACCGGGAGCATTCCTCGTATACTCCCATAAATTTTCGTACTTTTTTGTTGATGTGGCTCCATTTGGAAGTGAGTTGGTCACGGGTTCGGTAGGAGCCGTCCTTCTTCATCGTCGTGAAGAACTTCTCCTCGATACGATCCCACATCGCATCCTTCGTTTGCTCCGTACCTTTAAAAAAGTATATAATTATTATTTTTTGACACCATTAAATATAATATATATATATAAAAATATAAATATATTAGAAAAAACAAATTTTTTACCAATGATAGAATGCTCGGAGACGTCAACCCAAGCCGACGCCAATATGCACTCCTCCTCCGGCGTCCACTTTTGGATTGCCCGTGCCGCATCGGTCAACGTGCCTTTGGCTTTGTGGCTCCTCCGGTGTGTACTTTTTTTCGATCCGGACGGTTCCGGTTGAGTCTCTAGAACCGAATCTCGGTCGACGTACCCCGATTGTTGCGTCTCGTATATCGGCGGTCGATCGCCCCACTCTTGGTAGAACCACATCGTGGCGTCACTCGGGGGGAGATTGTCGGGATCGAAGCCGGAGCCGGAAGGATTCATGTTGAAAATTGGGAGGAGGGATTTGAATTTTGAAATTTAAAAATAAGAAAGAAGAAGAGATTGGAGAGAAGGCGTGAGAGATTGGTTGGGGAGGGTTGAATTTATAGGAAAAATTTTTTTTTTTAATTTGGGGTGCAACTGCTATTTTAGCCGTTAGGAGGGAGCAGCGCATTTTCCACGCCGCGTCATTCGTTTGACGCAGGCGCCCTCACGCCCGTTTCACGCCGGCGGGGGGCGGTGTTTCACGCCCCCGGGGCGTTAAACGCCCCGTAACGCCGGTGGGCGTGAGGGGTGTTACCAGTGCTCTAAGGTGGTTGTTAGACATATGTACTGATTGGGAGGTCTAGGGATCGAATCCCTCCACTGTTCAAAAATCACAATTTTTTTTGTTTATTCGTATGTTTTTATTAATTATTTAATAAAAAATTATTTCACTAAATAACCCTAAAACTTAAGTCATTTTTCTAACTAGCACTAAAACTGTTTTATTCCCTAAATAGCACTTAATAATATCCATAATGATCAGCGATGACGAATATTTACTTGAAAAATGACTAACGCATAATGACTAAAAGTACTATATTAGAAAGAAAAAATACATGTGGTACTATTTAGGGAAAATAATTATATTTTAGTGCTATTTAAGTGAATTCCTCTTTAATAAAATATAATAAAATATTCTTGGACTCACTTTTAGAGGTGGCAATCGAGTCAACCGGATCGGTTTCGGGTTGGATTTTTTCGGTTCGGATATCTTTTGGGTATATGTTATAATCGGTTTGGTTTGGTTCGGATCAGTTTAATTTTGGTTCGGATTTGATTCGGTTCTACACATTTTTCGGTTCGGTTTGGTTTCGAGTCAGTTCAGATGCGCTTCAGTTATCAATCGTTTAAGATAGATTTTGGTTCGGATACAATTTGAATTGGATATATTTCGGTTTTGGATCTAGTTCGGTTCGGATATATTTTGGTTTCGTATCAAATATATTTTGGATATAATATTTTATAATTAAAATTTAATTATTCATGTTACTTTTTTATATTTTATCACATTTATCAATCTATCATTTATCACATTAAAATTTAATTGGATATAATATTTTATAATTAAAATTTAATTGAGTTCACGGAAAATCATCATAGTAATTATTCCCTTGGATTCCCACATTCGTACATCTCCTCCATCTCGCTGCACTCTAGAATCAAACGACCTCCGTCTTGCCTGTGTGCAGTCAAAACAAAACAATTATACTCTTAGCTATGAAGCTGACTGAGAAATATCTAACATTTGAATGTACACAAAGGCAAACCCACTAGTTCAAAATTGACACATGATATCATACACGTAAGGTTAACATCATGTAATTCACCCACATAGTTCATCACATAATTTACTTGGCACTTGTCTATCCTCTTTCTCATTATAACTGTGCATTCATCGTAATGGTGGATCATCATTAACGTGTACTTATACTTTAACTTAACTAAGGTTTCTTCATACTTTTCTAGGAGTCATGATTGTTCCCACTAGATCAGCGAGTCAATGCTCAACTAACGAATGAGTTCTCCGCTGGGTGAGTGGAATCCCCACCTGATGGATCACCATATAGTTAAAGGATACCTATATGTAAGTTTTTACCCGCACTTACCATTGCACCCAGCAAGCACCACATGGCATTACTTTTAATACTATTACTCGAGTCAGTCTTAGAGTTCCTCTAAGTAGATTTATCTCCTTACATGGTATTGGATCAACACTCATTAGGGATGGGAATTCAACTCGAACACAATATTAATCCATCAGACTAAATACTAAAATATCTGAATGCGAATCGGGTACGGGTTTATAATCTGAACCCGACATGAAAATTTTTTCCCAAATCCGACTTCGGGTCGAATCGGGTGCGGGTTTTTTATTTTACCCAACCCGAACTCGGGTTTTTTAAAACTTATTATAAAATTTAAAACCCTATCTACTCGAACATATAATCTTTCTTTTTTATTCTTAGTCGCACCCGTCTTCATCGCATTTCTCTATCTTCCTTCTTTTTATCCCATCAAACCAGCGTGTAGTGGCAGTGTCCCCCATCGTCTTTCAGACCATCCCTATCGTTTTTCAAATGAACAAGTTTATCCTTAATGCTTGATATGATGAAGGAAAAAGTGAAATGATAAAGATGTCCATTTCTTATATATGAAGTGAATTTTAGCCAAATAGGATGTGGATTTAAGCATTTATCGTTAACCTACTAATAATGATGTTGATCATTTTCTTATGTCAAATGTAAAAAAGTTAAATTTTAAAATAACATTGCTTCTGTGTAGTTTTTTGTTGATAATTGTACCATTCAATAATTCAAAAGGTAAATTTGTCTTTTTTTTTTGTGTCTATGATTGGAAATTATGGTTAACTCGGGTTAGACACTCAAAGGTCTATGATTGTGTGACTACAAAATTCTAGATCCATCATGGGGAGAGTATGTGGGAGGAAGTATATTTTTAAACAAACAAAAAATGAAAGCATTTTTTGTGACGTGGGGTGAACTATAAGAAACTATTTCTTTCGTTCCTAATAAAATGTCAAATTATTACTATCCTACTATATATAAAAAGAAAATGAAATAGCATATGTTGTTTCCCGCCCATTTTATCCAACATCAGTCCAAATTACTGTGTCAATCAATATTTAATGGGCCTAGGGACACGCAAAGATGTTTTTGTCTCTCTTCATTTACAAATGCTCTGCACTGAGATGCTAGGGGTACACCAAAGTTGTACCCCAAATGCCCCCTACCCCCTCCACAATCATTCATTTTTATTTGCTTTTTATTTACTTATTTTTTTAAATTCTCTTGCCTATTTTTATGGACAAAGAGGGGTTGAGGACATTTGGGATACACCTTTTTGGTGTACCCCTAGGCCCTAGCATTTGAGATGAGAACGATTTTTTAAATAATCATTAGTTTAGATGAGAACGATTTTTTTAGTTTACGATGGAATTAGAATGACATTAAGTTATCATTATTTTCATAAATTACAATAAGAACGATTTTTTTAATCATTATGTTCGATATATTTACAAGTCATCATATAGTTTAATTTAATGGTTATCGCTGTACTACGAGAATAATATGAGAAATGCAAGAGTCACGAATATTTTGTTTACATAATGCATAAATTTGTCATTGAGTAAATTTCATAATTGGTCTTTTATAATAGGGGGGTTTCTATATTTAGTCCTCTGTTATCAAATATTACTCCCGTAGTCCTTTTTTTAAGGGTGCCTTTCCACAAATGGTCCTTTTTTATCTTCTGTCATGTTGGTGTTAATTTTAGGGCTAAAAATATAATTTGACATCAACATTATGTCTAGTGACGTGTTCTGATATTGGTTAAGTTGATAACACAAAAATAATGACTATGATTGTGGGCTAGGATTCCGACGAAAGACCACATTTATATATTATGGTTGTAGTAGAAAGCGACTGTAATTCACAAACGACTCAATCGGAACAGCCTTTGGAATTGTGTATGACAAAAAAGATATATTATCATTGGGAAATTACACTTTTAGCCTTCAAATTAATACCAACTTGATAGACGATCAAAAAAGGACTATCTGTGGAAAGATACCCATAAAAGAATGACCACTGGGGTAATATTTGATAATAGAGGACTAAATAGGGAAACCGTTCTGTTATAAAGGACTAATTATGGAATTTACTCTTTGTCATTTATGTGTTCAAAATTTCTTTTAAAATGTTTAAATTTTTTTTACCTGGTGAGGTACATATATGGCAAGTTTGTATATTTTATGATCAAAATTTTATGAATATATCATTTCTTGAACAATATACATACAACATTGAGTTATAAAAAACACTAATTTCATTAGTATTATAACTTTAATCAATAAATTAAAGATATAGGGACCCAAATTAAGAAATTAAACTTATTGTACTATTGCGGTGCAAATATATTTGTTAAAGCTCCTAACAATTGATTTTAACTACGCCACTTGAAATTAGTGTTCGAAAATTTTATGTCCGTGCATAGCACGGGCATGATTCTAGTATTTAAAAAGAAGAGAATTCCCTTTTACATTTTCCCGCCTAAATGGTCTTCAATCACAAAAGGTAAGTGCTCAATATGAATGGGTAAGTGTTAAACGTGATAGTGACGAGTAGAAAGTAATAAATATTTATGAATTATCGTGTACCGTGTGTAATAAATTAAAGTACCGAGTAAAGAGTAATTACGGTAATTAAATTAGCGTGTAATATGTTATTTATTAATAAGGTAATAATTCCATACCTTAAATTTTTTAATACCATTTTATAACAAATATTTCAATTATGGCACCGTGTTATAGAAAATATAATTAACACGAGGAATAAAAAATATAATTTCTAAATATAGTTTTATAAAAAGAATAAATATTACTTATTATGGTATCGTGTGGATAAAAGTATTTGCATACCAAATATTTTTTGGTTCAACATTATATATTATAAATGAAATTTAAACATTTGGAAATTGAGATGAATTGTGAAAAAAAATAAAAAAATAATTGTATTTCCATTTTTACTTTATACGTATTTTAAATAAGGTAATTTTATTATAAGCAACGTAATATTAATAATAATAATAATAATAATAATAATAATAATAATAATAATAATAATAAAAGTATGTTCCTTTTATGCGATTACCGTATATAAAAAATCACCGTATTTGAAGAAAACATGAAAGCATTGCCTTGAACAAAAAAATATTCTCATACCTTAAAGCATCGAAATCAAAATCACAGTTGTACGTTTCTGTTTATACTTTTAAATATTTTTAATAAAGTGATTTTCTTATGCACGGTTTTGGTAAGAAAGAATCATAAAAATGTGTTGATAATTAAAAAATTTAAGCTAAAAAAGGAATGTTGAAAGTGTAAGTAACACCAAAAATCGATAAAAAAAATAATTGTGTTTCATTTTTTACTTTATACATATTTTAAATAAGGTAACTTCATTATAAGCAACATAATATATTAATAATAATGGTATATATGTTCTTTTTTTGCAATTACCGTGTATAAATATATTACCGTCTTTTTAAAAAATTGAAAACGTTGCCTTGAACAAAAAAATATTCTCATACCTTAGAGTATCGAAATTAAAATTACTGTTGTGTTTCAATTTATACTTTATAAGTATGTTAAATAAAATGGTTTCCTTATAAAAGGTTTTGGTAAGAAAAAATCATAAATACACATTGATAATTAAAATTTTAGATTTAAAAAAGAATGTTGAAATATAAGCAACCCCAATTGTGTAATTTGGCTGAAAATATTAAATTGTAATATTAAAAATAAAAATTTTGAAAAGAACAATAGAATAAGAAAAAAATCATAGTATAAATATGATCATTCACAAAGATTTTCGTAATTAGTTACTTTCGAGTGCAATACTAATTCTTTATCCTTTAATATAATTGCTTAATGAGAGCTTGATAAGTAAATTGTACAATTCAAATGGACGCTTTTTTTATCCATGAGACTGTACGCATTTATTTGATTTAAAATCATTCTTAAAATACCCTCAAAAAAAAATCATTTTTAAAAATGTCTTCATATATGGTAACTTTTTAAATAATAATTGACTATTTTTAGCAAATAATTTATGGTAACTTTTAAAATTTGATATTTATAAATTTAATTAAAAGTTAACCATGAAAGTTCATGTGCTTTAGAAAAAACTAATGTTTAAACGTTTCCCATAAAATCACCTAATTAAAAACAATATAATGTTTCTTTATCATGATTTCTCTTACGCACTATCTAAAGTAAATAACGATTAAGCATGTGATACACATTACTTTTTTTATTAAACAAAAGTATCATTTAAATAAGATAATAAAAATAATTAAACAACTAAATTATTAAAAAGAAAAGTTAATTGAATTAAAAGTATAAAAAACAAAACTATGGATAACAAAGAGTCAAAGAGTCATCCTTGTTCTTGTTTGAGAGGTCTTATAAATTTAGATAAAAGTGTTATTTTTATTCGTCATATATGTATTTACAAGTAAAAAATTTATTAATTCCATACATTTATTTTAATAATGCTAACAACAACAATAATAATTGTAACAGTAATAATAATAATAATAATAGTGATAATAATAATGTGAAGTGGTTCTACATCTACTTACTTTGAGAGTTTGAGTGACTCCGCATGACACTGACTTCAATTGAGTTACATACGGTGCTCCGTTCATAAAATTTATGGCTCCTACCCCCGACACCGCGGTAAATCCTCCCACCTTAGAGCCGGTGGTTTTAGGAGCGCTTTGATAATAATAATAATAATTATTATTATAAATGTATGCAAGTAATTTTTAAATACTATTAAAGGAAATAAAAAATAGATAAAACTAGAAAGAGTAGAAAGAAGTTTGAAGAAGTTGAAAGGCGTTGGAAGAATTAAATTAGAATAAAGTCAATAAACTATAAAGGTTTAAAAGAAATAGGACTTGAAAAATATAGAAAGTTAAGGGTGCACTTGGTTGTGTGAAAATATGTTTCTAGACAATTATAATAGGGGAAATAATTTCCACGAAAAAACTATTCTCCCCCACAATATTTATTGTTCAATTTGCAATTTTTTTCAAACAAAAAACAATTTTCCATTATTTGTTATAAAGGGAATTTTTATATTAGTACATTGTTGACATATGAATAAAATAGATATTTTGGAGATAGTTTTAGAATATTTTAGAAAGCATAATTTATTTTTTATGCACAACTGATACCAAATCTTCATTATAGAGTTTCATTCTATAGGTTTGCAGCAAGGTGTGGCCGGGGCAGGGGCGGGCAGGAGGAGAGAATGGGGGTGAAGGAAATGAACTAGAGAAATGAAGATTCACTCAAAAATTGAAAAATTGAATAGATAATGAACTTACATCCAAAAAAGTCGAAAGTCATTTTCTCATCTTTGAGGATTTTTTTCTAAAAGGTGATTTCCTTCCACTTATACAATGAACTTATGAAAGTAGATTTTAAAATTTCTAGAAAATTATTTTAATTCAACCAAACAGATCCTAAGAGTAGGAATCAAGAGAATAGAATCTAAAAATTTTACCGTTAAAATACTAGTGTTTAAGAACCTAGCAATTGTTTCTATCACGTGTACCTTGTACATTACTTGAACGAACTCAATATAACACCATTAACACAAATTGACTCGACCAGACCCACGGATTTGCCACCAGTTCTTTTCATTGTATTCACTGCTTTAAAAACCCCACTCTTCGACCCCCGAAGGGGTGTTTGTTTTTTCGCAGGAAAAGGTCTGCAGTCTGCGGACCACTACTGTAGACAGCTACAGGAGAAGTGGTGGACTGAAGGTCTGCGGTCTGCAAGAAGAAGACTGTTTGTTTTTTAATATCTGCAGATTGCTATATAAATTAATGGTAGTAGTGTACGGTGGTGGTGTATGGACGATTTTGGTGGTGG
>OOIL02003368.1:2647970-2679450 GCA_900332095.2 Cuscuta campestris
ATTATTATTATTATTATTATTATTATTATTATTGTAGGTAAGGAGTTATTTATAGTTAGATAATTATTATTAGAGAATATTATTTTTGTTAGGTTATTAATTAGTTTCTTATTTTATTTAGTTTCCTTTTAGAGATTGGATTCCCTTAGGCTTTTAGAGTTTCACTCTATATATTGAGATGTATTGCTTTAGAATTAAATCAATAAAGAACAATATTTTCCAACCCTAATCTCTTCCTCTTATCTCTCGTTCTTCTCTTCCGCTGAACAAAGATTCGCGGTTCTCTCCCTCTTCTTGTCTCTTTTTCTCTTGGAGCTTGAAGAACTTCTTCCCTAGCCGGAGGAGGAGATGAAGCCTCTGCCGCCGCCGGTTCAGGTTGGGGAGATCAGCGCGGAGGAGTTGAAGCAGTATGATGGCTCCGATCCTAACAAGCCTCTCCTTCTGGCCATCAAGGCTCAGATCTATGACGTCTCCCAAAGCAGGTATATTCTCACTGTTTCAAACTTTGTTAAATGACTTTTTTGGGACTTTTTGAGAGAAACGAAAAGGTAAAAGCAGATGAAAAAAGTCAACAGATCCATGAATTTTTATTGTCCAAAGTTGTATTGTACGGTGTAACTGTGTAAGTGTTTTGATGCTCTTTTGAGCTTCTGGTATATGTTCATTTACATTTTTTCAACTCATTGAAGCACAAATAGTCTATACCCCGCTCGGATTTGAACCCGGATTTGAACATGTGACCTCCTTTTTGGGAGAGCAGGCTGCTGCTAGACCATAAGGTTTTTGGCCTTTTGATATTTTAGTTTACTTTGAATCTAAATACCATTTGTCTTCCACAACAACTTTGACACAAGAAAGATTTTAACCAAAGTCTGGAACTATGGGTGAGCAGGTGACATCAAATTTGTTGAAATTCTTCTTTGGTATCATTGCTAGTGTGAACCAGACTTAGGGGCTGTTTGGCAACTTCTGAATAAGATAAGTGCTGAACGAGTAAGAGGTCTGAACCATTAAGTGCTAAACCGTTAAGAGCCAGTATATTGCTTAACTATTCAGAGGCAAATGTCTGATCAATTCAGATAAGAGGTCTTAACCATTCAGACTCTATATAATACTTAACCATTTAGAGGCAAATAGGCAAATGCCTGAGTCATTCAGACATCTGAACCATTAAGAGGCTGAAACAAACAGTTTGAACCATTAAGTGCTGAACCATTCAGACATCTGAACCATTAAGAGGCTGAAACAAACAGCCTCTTAGTTTGAATAAAAAACATATTCTGTTCAACCCAATCATCTAACCATTTAGCTTTATAGTTTTGAAAGCTAATGTGCAAGGTTAAAACATTATTCAAATGTCAAAATAGATGCTGCTTCATTCAGGTTCTTGAAAATGGTTGCTTATCTTTATAGGATAAATCTGTAGTCACATCAACTTTTTGACATCACATATTCACATTTGACACCATGTGTTTCACACACATGCACAAACAATTATTGTCTTTGAAACACATCGTATCAAACTTTGGTGTCTAAGTCGGTGTGTCTATAGCATGATCATGGACTCCTCTTTCTAGCTTGACATATGTAACTACTACTATGTGTGTTTGTCTTTTTTAACATTTCTCTTTGTCTAATTAGCCTCATTTGGACTTAGATTTTTTTTTTTTTTAAAAAAATGAGACTCCTTTTAAAAGGGTTGAGTTTCACTTGTGCACATAGGCTTATGTGTATGTCTGTGTATCATGGCAGAATCTTTTACGGACCGGGGGGGACCTTACGCATTGTTTGCGGGGAAGGATGCTAGTAGAGCTCTTGCTAAGATGTCCTTTGAGGAGAAGGACCTCACGGGTGACATATCCGGGCTTGGCCCATTTGAGCTAGAGGCCTTGCAAGACTGGGAGTACAAGTTTATGAGCAAATATGTGAAGGTTGGAACTGTGAAGAACCAAGTCGCGGAATCTGAAGCAACTGCTTCTTCTCATCAAGATCCTTCAAGTGTTGAGGCCGTTAAGCACGGAGAAGATGTCTCGCCAGAGAATGGGGATGCTAAGGACAATGTGCCACCAGAAAACAACGTTGCTTCGGAAACCGTTGGCACTTCTCATGGCCTTCCAGACAAAGAGTAGGCCAAGGAAAATAGCTTTTTCTCAATGGAGAGCTCTATAGCAATACTTCAATGTCTTCCTATCATCTTTTTTCTTCTAAAAACTTTAAATTTAGTCTAGAATGCTTCTACAGACTGCTGGTATGTATCTCGTTGACATTTGGCCAGTTTGAGGCAATAATAAAATATCAATGCATACATTTTACATCTTTTCAAGAAAATTAAATGAAACCCTTTTAGATATCTCTTCCCCATTAAAATAAAACATGCATAAATCGCCTCTGTCACCGATTCATACCTCCATCGTCGCCGTCACCGATTCACAATGCCATTGTCGCCGCCTCCATGCACCCCTACCCTTTTTTCCTCAATCCACTTCAATTGCCGCTACCACTGCCGAATCACAGCGCAACCACCGCTGCCGCCATGCACCCCATCTCTCTTAAACTTGCCGCCGCTTGCTCATCGCCGATCTCCATTCCACCGCCCACCCCTTTTTTCAATCGATTACAATCGCCACCGCTGCCACTTAATCGCAACACCATCGCCACCGTCATGCACCCCCCACCCCTCTCAGATTCATCGTTGCACCAATGCCTAGCCATCCCACCTCCATCTCCCTCCTTCAAAGCCTGATTTCAAAAGTGGGTGAGTTCTCTCTCAATCTTTAATTGAATTTTATTTTCTTTGAATTTTGTCGCCAAACAGTTGAGTGTGGCATTGGATTTGGTTTGGCATTATGCTTTTGTGTGACATTTGTGAATTTACATTGTGACATTATATGTATGCATTTGGCGCATTATATTTTGTCATGTGTGACATTGTATGGTGTCATGTTTGCCATTATGTCTTTGGCATTAGATTTGATTTGGCATTATGCCTGTGTGTGACAATGTAAATTCACAGTGTGGCACTATATTTGGGCATTTGTGGCATTATATATTGTCATGTATGACATTATGTGGTGTCATATTTGCCATAATGTCTTTCTTTGACACTGTATTGAAAATTAATGTGACATTGCAACGATGACAGTGCAAATTGTGATGCTAGTGTGGGTGAAAATGGCAGAGAGTGGTGATGTCGATGGTAATGGTGAAAAATCAATAGCGGCAATGGTGGATTTTGACAGCAGAGGCACAACAGCGACGAAGCAGGGCTTGGCGGTGACAGAGAATCAAGTGATATTGGCAGGGACACGGCGGTGCCAGCGGTTGGAGCGTTGCAACTCGGAGTTAGTGGGCATCAGCATCAGCAACAAGTTTGGAGTGGAGCATTGTTGATGAATTGTTTTCTTTTTGCTTTGAAACTATGAAAGATGAGCAAAAGGAGCAACGCATGGGGATTGAGATGTGCGAGAAATGTACACATGATTTGTATGCACATTAATTCTTATCTCAGTGATCGTCAGATCGGATCGGAAGAGACCGTCGAGATGGAGTTCATCCGTTTTTTAGGGGTGGGCGCGGTCTGTGACAACGCGTGATACTACCGAAATCTTTCATGGACCGCTCTTGTTTAAGCGATTCGGTATCTGTACGTGATGAACCCTAAACGCATTCGGTACCATTCTGTTTTGGAGCGGAACAGTATAATATCATACGCATGCTCAAACCGTGCTGCTTTTCTATACAAAATTATAGTTTTAATTTAATATTCTTTCAATAGTGCATGTTTAAAAAAGGGGTATTTTCGAAATTTTAAAGAATCAAACATAAAAAATAAAAGATAACGAGTCCAAATTTTAAAAATAGATTTTTTTGAATTCGTACAATATCAGACTATTAATAATTTCTAAAAGTTATTGCTCATAGTAGTAATAATAGTGAAAGGATAATAAAAAAGAATAATACAATACGATGTACTCCATATACGGTTAGATGAAAGTAAACAGATAAGTATTTGAGATATTCCGTAAATAGCTTTGAAGAATTTAGTCCGTCATAATCGATTTTAAATATTTGTATCACGGTCACGTTCCATTTAATATCAGTTCGATTTTGGTCCGGGATAGAACAAATCAATCCCATTCCATATTATTCGGTTTTTTTGCCCACCCTACTTTTTTTCATTTACCATTGAGTAATTCTCTTTCATAGTAGTAGTGTATCACTAGTACTATCCAGAGGCTAGACAGAGTCCAAGGAAGGTTGCTGTCAAGTTGCATATTGCCATACGCCACTGATCTGTTCTTTTTGGCTGCATTTGTGGGATCTCTACCCAAACGTGGGCTGATCTAACAAATGTTAAAAATAGAAGAAGACAATACCTTTTATCCTCTCTATTCCCCTGTCTCCTTCTTCTTCATCACTTCTTTGGACATGAATCTACTTCATCACCATCATCATCATCCTCCTCGCGCTTCGTCGATTCTGCTTCTGGTTATTGTTATACCATAAACTCTCAATCGTTCGAATTACTGCAGGCGCGTCCATCTCAGTGTCGCCGAAGAAGGAGAAGATGACGAAGAATCAAGGTCGCCGGTGATGGATTCTCCGCACGAACAATTGCGGCGGCGGCGGCAAAGAGGGCCGCCGCACATCTGATAGAGGTTACGCTGTTTCCAACAAGGTTGTTCCCGGCGGCCCCAACCCGCTTCACAACAATTGAAGGATGATTTGTGCACAGCCATTCAGAATGGACATTGAAAATCGATTTGCCATAGCTTGTTCCTTCTCTAATCAAATTTGCTTGGTTGTACAGATGTGGTATAAAAACACGAGTTTCATTTTTATTTTAACTAGTATTTTAACCCGTGCCGCGCACGGGATCGAACGAATTTATTTCGATTCTGAAATTTTTTAGTTTAATATTTTTTTCAGAATAATGAAAATAGATTTCTCACATAATCTTTAATACTATAAAAAATGACAAAATCGAATAAATAATATTTGAGGAATTAAAAATGTACTCAACAAAGTTTATTCAATATTTTTAAGGTATACAATATTTTTGGTATGGTTTCAAGAGTTTTCATTGACATCTAGAATCCATATTTTTAATCTTGTATTTGTGTCACTTATGAAACAGTAATATAAAGCTGATCATGAGTGGATATTGATTTGGTTAAAAATAATTCAACAAAAGATAATGTTTGACCTTGACTTTTGTTGATAGTCATAGCAAAACATAAGGCTATTGGGTTTGATGGTACCAAATTTATTTGGGGTATATAAACTTTTTCTCTAACTCAATTTCCCGAAACAACAGTACCACCGATGATGTTCTTTTGCAGCTCGTCAACGATTAATCTTTTACCACTATACAATCCAAATGTTTGGCCAATGTTATTCAATAACATAATCGATACCCCCTTTTTTAAAACAATTTTGTGGGTTGGGATTTTTTAAAATTCAATTTCATTCAAAAATTAAAATGTTGTTTATCCTCCATCAACACTTACATCTGAACCTGTCTGGCATATGGAATCATAAGTCAAGTACTCCATTTTATCTCTTAGAATGAGGGATAACACAAATTCATTTATCATTTCTACAACCTCAAACGCGGGTGTCAGTAGGGTCATATTCTAAAAAACAATAAATTTTCATACTCTCCAATAGGTTCGGATAAGTGAAGTCCACTATACTCTTGAAGGGATAACTTTGTTGTGTCTAAAATCAAGAATTTAGGTGAAATTTCAATGTCACCAGTTCCATCAATCACTTGTCCAAACTTTCTCTATCCAATTTTGATTATCATATCAAAAAAGCTTGTATGTCCTTATGTGCGCAAGCAGATATAGATGAATGTAATATCATATTTTTGGTCAACGTATAAACTTTACAATATGACCATAATTTTGAGGAATTCGCGATGGTGCCTACAATTTCCTCTCTCGAAGATCTGAGTAAACTCAAAGATTCTGGCAAATATCACATCCAAGTACAATTATTTTCCTTCTAAATGATTCATTTCTGGAGTTTTTAGAAACAAACATCATTACATCTCTCATTGTGTGGCTCAATGTCTCAAAAGCAAATCTATTAATCGTGTATGTTTCATCTTATATGATTAGACTTAGTACCTTTAAGTGTGTAAATACTAAGCATTTTTGTACCTTTTATTCATTAATAACTTTTATTATATTGTCCAAATTGTATGTATTTTTTATAAGTAAAGCTTGTACCATATAAGAATATAACAATTAAATTTTAAATTGGAAAACACTATTTTTAAAGCATAACTTTTATTAGAATTAGAATTGTTATACTCAATATGGAATATTATTAATGCTCCATTATATAACATGCTAATAATTCAGGAAAAGGAAAATATATGAAGAGAAAGAAAAAGTTTTATCCTTTGCTTACGAAATTTATAATCAATGTACTACTATTTATTATTATGATTTTTATTATACGTAATTCCAATCCTTAGTTTATATTGTTTTTGTTGAGGTTGTGAAAACATTGTTCGAAATTTAACTTTACATTTTTATTTTTTAAGAATTTTTTTTAAAATCAAATTTATATTTTTTAATTTTCTTTTTTTATGAAAAAACATTTGTCTATCAAAAAATATAAAACTACTTGAGTATCATTAATTTTTTTAAATTAGTTTTAAATACACAATAAGGAAATTCCAAGGAATATAATAAGAAAAGTTCTAGTCAATGTATGATTGCGGACATGTTTAAAAAAATTGTCTACTAAATATGCCACATGTAATTTTGGAAGCCGACTCTTAAATTTTATATATAATGATTTAATATTTGTAGTATCACTTTTAAGCACGTAAATATTAAACATTTTATACCTTTTCTTCATTAATAACTTTTATTATAGTTTCCAAATTCTATATATTTCTCTATAAACAAAGTGTGTACCATTTAGTAATATAAAAATTAAATTTTAAAATACACAATACTAATTTGAAAATGGAGCATAATTTTTTGTTAGACCTAATTTTTTTATTGTGTATGAAATGTTATTAATACTCTCTTAAATAAACATGCCAATAAAAATCAATTTCGTTTAAAATATTGTTTTTTTCAAATTAGGAAACTATTTCTTTAAATGTTAGTTTTTAAACGTTAGTTATTATTATTATTATTATTATAATTTTTATTATTATTATTTTGCATAGTTCCAGTCCCAAATTTTTGCTTTTTATTGAGATCGTGAATATGCATTTCAAAACCCAAACATATATTTTTATTTTTTAAAAGTAATAAAAAATCATTTTATATTTGTTCATTTTCGTTTTTAAGAAATTTCCGAAGAAGATGAAAGTAGTGTATGCGTATTCCATGAATTAGTTCTTTATTTTGCATTTTCCTTTTATGGATGGATTTATTCTCTGCCACATAAGCTTGCCATCACACAATTAGTTCTTTAAGAAGGCGACACATCAGCTCTGCCACATGTCACATTATAGCTCTGCCAAATGTCACATTATAGCTCTGCCAAATGTCGCATTCCTGCAACTCCGAGTCTGCTTTATATATATAAAGGATAAAGGATTTTTTAAAATTTTATACTCGTAAATTGTACTCCGTATGCTTATCATTCTTATCACAAATAAATTGTGGCATAATGTTAATTTAATACGGAGTATCACTATTTTTTTTGTACTAATATACTCTAAATTGTGTCATTGTACTCCAATTTTTTGACTTAAAAATCTAGACTTTATTTAGTTACTAGTATTTTAACACGTGTTTTGAGACAATTTTTTGAGACTAGTATTTTAACTCGTGTATTCTAATTATTTGAGACGAATTTTTTTCTTCCAATTCTACAACGTGCTTACGTGCATTACAAAAAAGAAATATTTTAAACTAGAATTAAAAGTATGAAAATACTAAAATAAAAGTCCTAAGTCTTTTAAAACTAGAATAATAGTGTATTTAATGGCAGTATGGTGCGAAAGTACGTGCAGTGTTGGCAGTTTGACGGAAAAGTAGTAACAGTTTAATATATCTGTGTGACCAGTCAATTGTCTGTGATCCACCAAAAGCAGATATCCAAAAGTTCTTTGGATATATGAGAAAAATACGAAACACAAGTGAAGAGACGTATAATTATTTGAATGAAGTTCCACTTGAAGCGTGGATTCTATGTTTTGATAGTGGTTTTATATGTGGGATTCTCACCGCAAATGGTTTTGAGAGATTTATCGTACAATATACTTAAGGGATGTCAGATGTTACCAATCACAGAAATTTTGACGATGTCATACCATAAAATGGTTGAATCGTTTGCAAAAAGGTACAAAATTGCTCTTCAATGCCAATTAAAAATGACCGTATTACACCAAAAATCATGAACATCATATACTTCGGAGTCGTGAAAAAAACACAAGTGGGGGTAGTTGCATTCTACGGTAATAATCAGTATGTTGCTAGTCACACTTCTTGTTCTGATCCATCATCGATCTACAGCTACATGGTGGATCTAAGGTCTCGTGTATGTACTTGTGGCCGATGGACTGCCGATGTTATTCCTTGTGTTCATGTTCCCCTTGTGTTTCACTCATTTCAAAAACTTTTTGATGACCTCCACCCCATTAGGTACTCTGTTTAGAGTTATATCATTTGTTACAGCGGAGGGATTCAATTAATCATTTTTTTCACAAATTTTTTATTGCACCGACTTTCATGTAAATCTCTTAGTGAGGTCTGAAGGAGAGATTCCACGTGTTGGGAGACGTAAGCGCAACTGATACCAAGGAGTGATGGATCGCAGGGCAACTAGGACATGAATGTATTTGATATTTTGTTTGTGTTTTTATTAAGGAAAAATTATCCAAAATAATCCCAACTTTACCCCGTCTTTCAAAAATAATCCCACCTTTCACTGTGATGCATAATAATCCCAACTTTACTGAAATTTGCCAGTTTTGGGTCGCCGTTAAGTTTCTAACGGAGGGTTAACGGAAATGCCCGTTTTAGGCAACAAAATGAAAGTTCGGATTATTTTTGATGAATTTTCATTTTTTTATTTTTTTTAAATTTTTTATTTAAATTTTTTAAATTACTTTCTACCTCCATCATCATTTCTTTTTCCTTTTTTAAAGATTAGTCTTAGCTTAAAAAATAAAAATAATAAATATAAAAAATGAAAAAATGAGAAATGTAACTAAAATGATACAAAAATAATAAAATAAATAAGGTAATCAATGGAAACTAACTTGAANAAGGAAAAATTATCCAAAATAATCCCAACTTTACCCCGTCTTTCAAAAATAATCCCACCTTTCACTGTGATGCATAATAATCCCAACTTTACTGAAATTTGCCAGTTTTGGGTCGCCGTTAAGTTTCTAACGGAGGGTTAACGGAAATGCCCGTTTTAGGCAACAAAATGAAAGTTCGGATTATTTTTGATGAATTTTCATTTTTTTATTTTTTTTAAATTTTTTATTTAAATTTTTTAAATTACTTTCTACCTCCATCATCATTTCTTTTTCCTTTTTTAAAGATTAGTCTTAGCTTAAAAAATAAAAATAATAAATATAAAAAATGAAAAAATGAGAAATGTAACTAAAATGATACAAAAATAATAAAATAAATAAGGTAATCAATGGAAACTAACTTGAATTTGGTAAAAGTAAAATAAAAGTATTAACATATCACTTCTTATTTTTTAGAAAAAATTATCTACAATAATTCCAACTTTACCGGACAGCTTGTTCTTTTAAGAAATAAGTACTACATTAAGACTCCGTATAGTATATAAAATGTTAAAACCTACCACTCCGTATATATTTATTTTATTTCTTACCATTTTCTGTTTAATTTCTATTGATTACATTATTTATTCGATTAATTTTGTATGGTTTTAGTTATTTTTCTCGTTTTCATTATTTTTTATATCTACTTTTTT
Organism: Cuscuta campestris; assembly: GCA_900332095.2. Taxonomy (NCBI): domain Eukaryota; kingdom Viridiplantae; phylum Streptophyta; class Magnoliopsida; order Solanales; family Convolvulaceae; genus Cuscuta; species Cuscuta campestris. The sequence goes on from OOIL02003368.1 coordinate 2,657,907, forward strand.
TCTAAGGTAAGAATAATCTTTAAAAAAAAGAAATGGAGGTTGAAAGTAATTCAAAAAATTTAAATAAAAATTTCAAAAAAAATAAAAAAACAAAAATTCATCAAAAATAATCCCAACTTTCATTTTGTTGCCTAAAACGGGCATTTCCGTTAACCCTCCGTTAGAAACTTAACGGCGACCCAAAATTGGCAAATTTCAATAAAGTTGGGATTATTATGCATCACAGTGAAAGGTGGGATTATTTTTGAAAGACGGGGTAAAGTTGGGATTATTTTAGGTAATTTTTCCTTTTATTAATAATTACTTGTGTCCTTACAATTATTCATGTTAATATTTGATGTCACCATAACAAACACCGTACCATTTTGATGTTTGTTGTGTTCAATTCCTTACCATTTTTACTTTCTTTTTCATCTAAGAACTTCAATATTTTTTAATAATTAGAATTTATCGAAAAAATAAAGAAATGTATGTACCATACACTCTATATTTTTCTCAAAAAATAAAAATAGAAAAAGCATCGAAGGTTTGATTTTTTTGTGTGTGGAAATAATTACCCTTCATATATACAAGAGAGCCAACAGAGGAAATGCAATTACATCCCACACTCTAGGAGTCTAGGTTGTCCCTTTTTTTGCCTCTAGTATTGCAAAAGGAGCACATTTCTCAAGACTCACTTTTTGCATTTTGCAAATGCAATTTTCCAAATGAAGAATTTACTACACAAAAGTTTCCTTCTTCTGTGGTGGAGTAAATGACGAACATATGTAAAAGAAAAAAAATTCAATTCCTGACAGTGTAAGTCAGACATTTTTTTCCTGACAGTGCAATACAGATTTGGCTACTCTGTTTCTATTCGAAAATTTAAATAAAACGGAGTAGCCTAATCAGTTTGTTTCATTTAATTGCCAAACGGAGTTGGTAAATCCGTTTCACTATTTTTTATTTTTATTTTGGATATTTTTCCAACAAGATTGGTAATGCGTTTACCAATTTTTTTCCAACAAAGTTGGCTAATCCGTTTACCTTTTTTACTTTGTATATAGTTTTCTTTATCATTTTAAATCACCTTCCCTTTTTGTTCAAATAATTTTTGTTGCTTATAAATAAATTATAAAATTTAAAAATAAAATATTTTTCTTTATCATTAAAATATATTTGTTCACAATTTTTTTTGATAATTTTCTTTATCATTAAATAAAATATACTATAATAAAATTTAATAATAAAACTACTATTTATTGACTTTAAGTAAATTTTATACAACGAAATTAAAATAAGAAAAAAATTTTTAAATTTTGTTGATAGAGTACATATAATTTATTCTTAAAAAGAATACAAAACACAATCTATGACAAACTTATTTGGTAAATTGAATAATACATAAACTCAAACATAACTTAAATTCATGACATAGTTATTCATTGTTGCAACGTCTCCGTGGTCAATAGTCCATGTTATTCAGATAGCGGGTTCTCGTAGGTTGGTCGGTTCGTGTGCTAAGTCGTGGCGTTAGTCTCACTATCTCGTACTCTGGAGTAGGCCATTCAGACTCATCTGAAGGTGGCATTATGATGCCAGAATAAGCATTGATGTAGAACTGAATTGAAAAAACATTCATAAACAAATGATCCACGGTGACACTACAATAATGACATAGGTGAACTTTGTAAACTTTGAAAAGGACAGGTATTACAAACCTCAATAATAGGTACGTGGAACGTCGGTTGCAAAAATCTATACGTTGCGCGTCTCTAGATGCCTTGTAAGTTGTAAATGTGGCATTGCACGAACGTCGTTGCCATCGTCTCCTTCATATGAAGATATGTCCTCTTCCTCTTCCGAAGATTCTTCATCTTCCGTTGAGGGTGCAACGTAGAGATCATCACAATTTACCGGTAGCCATTATCTTTAGTATTATTAATTACACAAAATAAATTTGTCATGGATTGTGTTTTGTAATCTTCGTTTTAAGAATAAATTATGCATACTCTAGCAATAAATTTATTGCTTTTTTTGTTCTTTTTTTACTTATGTTGTATAAGGTTTACTTAAAGTCAGTAGTTTTATTTTTAAATTCTATTATAGTTAATTTTATTTAATGATAAAGAAAATTATTTTAAAAAAAATATGAACAAAAATATTTTAATGATAAATAAAAATATTTTATTTTTACGTTTTATAATTTATTTGTAAGTGACAAAAATTATTTGAACAAAAAAATTTTAAGCTAAAAAAATTTGGAACAAAAAAGTGAAATGAAGTAATCAAACAAAAAATGGAATTGTGAAAGGGAGTAGGAAAACAAGAAAGCTATCAAAAAAGCCGTGAACGGATTAGCCAAATCCGTTTAAGCTACTCCTTTTGAATAAATAAAACAAGATTAGCCTACTCCAGTTGGTTTTCACTTTTCACCCTATGTGGTGCACGCTGCATTCTAGCGTTATTTTTTACTATAAAAAACGACTTTTTTTTCTTATTCTTTTGTGTTTTGCCGCCAAATCCATATCCCCCAACTCCGCATACTTCAATCAAGTGAATCAACACGCTCAGGTCTCTGCGATGTTATCTTCACGCGCCGCCTACTCTTATCGGGAAAACCCTCCCAAATTGATAAGCTTCCAATTGTTCCGAGAATCACACCTAATTAAGGAATGCAGATTCGGGTGAAATGCGGTTGCGCAGAAAGCTGCCCGGAATGGGCAATCGTGGAGCTTCAAGGCGTCATTGAGGCCCAACCCGCCTTCGCAAATCGCCTTCAAGACCTCCAAATAGGCGTTCTCTGTCGCCCTTCTGCTCAGGTCAGATTCAATTCCCAAAAACACTTTATACCCAATTTATAAATTTCCAGATCTCATTTGATGTGTAGTATATCTCGGATTTTGCCCTAATTGCCCCTTTCTGGTTTCAGGAGATTTACACCTTTACAGTTGGGTATCACGAGCTAACTGGGAACAAAGTGCCCTTGAAGAAACCTATGCTAATATTGAAGAAAAGGAAGCTAGACGAAGATACGGATATTAACACACCTGGAGTCGAATTGGATGTAATCGGGATTATTTGCCAGAAAGTTCTCTTCAAAACCAGACCAAGGGCGCTCATATCCAGTATGTTTTCCCTTATATTTGAATCATTTCTTACATATTGCTTAAGGAAATAAGTGATTCAGCTGTAGTCTTTGAGTGGGTAAACTTTGAATGTTTGCTTCTTTGGAAATTTAAGTAGGTACAGTGGGATGGCATTGTATCTTATTATCTTTATTTTTTTGAGAAAATTATCTTTAATAATATATATATTGAAATTTAAGAAGAAAAACCAATCAACGTATATCAGCATATATGCTTTTTTTCAGTATCTCTGTGGAAATACTAGGTCTCTCTCTCTATAAAAAAAGTTGGAAGCTTCAAACATTTTGAATGCATCAGCGCACGACTAACAAGCGTTTAAAGATTAATGGAGGAATAACAAGATTAACTGATGAGTGGTTGCCAGTTAATTGTTTATTTATACTTTTGTGGTGCTTTTATCATTTATCCCCTTCACCTAGCGCATTCTTATGTGCTGAATTGTACTCCCTCTGTCTCACAATTCAATTGACATATTGACATCACTGAGTTTAAAAAAAAGTGAAAAGTTTGCGGTTGAATTTTGTTTTGAAGAATGAGAAATGCTTTGATCTACATATTCTTTTCCTAAAGAGGAAATGATATGAACATGAAGTTTATTTTGGGTCATACGAAGAAGTGAAGTATAAAGTTAATTGTGGGACCGACGGAGCGTTACTTTTGTCACAAGAAAGTCTCGATCAAGGTAGAAACTAATTCTTATTATATGTAACGTGCATGCAAATCTTGTTTTTGCCAAATAACAGGAAAAAATAGATTTTTTGATAAGTCAGGATGTAAAAGGCAACTAGTGAGATTGCTCAAGAGTCAAGACCAGGAATTCAATATATTTTTCAGGACCAGAGACTTGATAGGCGATCAACTGTTACCATTTTTATTCTTACCTTGTTCAATTCTGTTTTACAATTGCAAATTTGTACACCATACAACTGATGCAAGATATCAAGAACTCTGCATTCAAATTATGGCTGTGGCCTTGGGCAAAACTTATTCTTACTGGTGAATTACCTTATGGTACTCACTACTCAGTGCTATCCCTCTCAACTTAGCTCCTCAATAAACTCAATCTTTCACAACTATGTTCTCTATCGATGGCTTTCACCCTAGCCATTAAGCTTTTGTGCCTTTATCTTATGGGAGACGGTGTTTGCAGTAACCACCATAGTCTTCTGCACTTACCATAATAACCTTTCACTACCTTCACAACAAATATCGGTGGATGAGTTATTGGGGATATGATTTTGAAATTGTGAATAAGTTAGGGGTAAGTAATAATGCTGCAGATGCATTACCTCAGCAGACCGAGGCATGGAACATTTTCCAGTACCTTTTCTTTTATGAATCAATTAGATAGAACTTGATGTTGTTGTCAATCACAATCCAAACCTTAAGCCAGTTGTGCACCAACTACATATTGACCCCTCCAATGCTCCTCGATCACTACCAGTTTGTCAATTTTCTGCAAAGGCTGCATTGTTGTGCTTGCCATGGGTCCAGAAACTTTTGGAGGATATTAACTCCATTCCTGTTGCAGGCCATTTAAGAGCCTACCGTACTTAGAGTGTGTTGGGGTGTGCTTAATTTTTTAAAAAGTGATTATTTTGACAACATAATCTAAAAGCTTCTCGGAGGTGCTTCTCAGCTTTTCTCTTACAAAGGCTGGGAATCAAACACTCCCAAACATTCCAAACTTCTTCTATACAAAGGAGAAGGTGGGAAGCATTATCAAAATTACTCCTGTAACACCCTCTTGTTGCTGGGTTGCTGTGAATGTTTCCTGGAGAGGGATGGTGGGAGAAAACTACTTGCTGATGGATTGCATTTGGATATCTGCTGTCATCTTTCAAGACTCTTTACTCTATCAAAAGCTCACACATTTGATCTTTTTGTTCTTTTAAATCAGAACTTGGCACACTTAAGAACGTATAAATAGTGTGTAGGCGGTTAATAGAACTCCATGACATTTGTTATTGTAATATATTCTTATTAAGAAACTAAACAAATAATTTTACTGAACTTCAGCCGAAAAAATTCATTGCATTTGAATCTTTGGCACATTCAGTTATTTGTTTATTCATTCATTATCTCTTCTCCTGCAGAATCCGAGCCAGTTGTGAAGGAAAAGAAGACTCACGTTGCAGCTAAGTCAACAAAGTGAATGAATGGTACTATGAGCATTTGCAGATGGTTTAAAATATGTTTGTCAAGTGAGGAAACACGAATGCTTGTTTTTATATTTGACTTCGCATATCAGTTGTTAAATTGTTCTCTGGCGGCTCCCTTATTTTGTTGGATGTGCCTTCTTGGTTCCTGAACCATGACGATATAGGGAAACTCGTTTTTTCCCTGGTTTCATGTACACAAATTTTAAAGTAATAAATTTAAGCTATATTGGAATTGTTGTCCTCAATTCTAATTTCATAGTAGAATTCTGTATACCAAACGGAACCTAAGTCTCCAATTTAATTCCTTGCTAAATGCTAAGGGACTGCTCCTGTGCTATGAGGTGCTTATTACCATGATCAAACATAAGAGCTTCTTGAGTTTGGAAGCAAGTTTCTCAATATTTTGATTATTTTCTTTTAGTTACCTCAGCCATAATATTTTCTTTTACTTTTGCAGTGAATCATCTGATCAGACACTTCCAAACTAGTAACATACTAACATCAACTCTATTTGGACTCCAAATAACTGAAATCTTACCCAAAGGATGAGCAAAATTGTTGATATAAAAACTCCAACACTTACAAATATTGCGTTATACAATACTAAAATTAACGTCTCTAATTTTTGTTTCCATTAAACCACATAGAACAATATCATACTTCCTCATAAAATAAGGAACTTCATCTTGTTTATTAGGGCTGTTTAGCCCTCTAACATGGTGGACACGGTACCGGTCTGATTTTTGTTCTGGTACCCATTTAAGGAGAACCGGAATTGGTACTGCGTAGGGGCGCTTTCGGCTTTTGTCCCATTTCTAAATAATTTTAATTGTATTCAAAATATTTTTGGTATAAAAGTTATATAATTGGCTCCAAACTCTTTTTTGGAAGTAAATATTGTGAATCAAGCTCGAAAAATTGAAAATAAGTACTACCCCCGTCACAAAATATTTGTCCTAGTTTAACTTTTTGCAGTCAAATGTTATAAACTTTCATAATAAACTAAATAAAATTTATATTAGATATTGATACGAAAATATTTTAATAGATTTATCTTGTAAAATGTTTTAAAAATATTTCTTTATCTAATTAATATAGTAAGTAATTTTTATTTAATGATGAGTATAAGTCAAAGGGCGATCTACATTGATTGCAAAAAGTTAAAACTAGACAAATTCTCTGCAACAGAGAGTGTATTAAAAATATAAAAAACAAAAAAGATAAACCAATACGGATTCATGTCTCGATACAAAAAAATGAGAACCAGAATCAGCAGTTTCAGCCATTTGTTTTGGTTCCATTTTCCGGTACTTGTTTAGAACGAGAACCATATTCAAGTCTACTCTAACATTGTAGCACTTCATCATTAAAAAAAGAAAGTGCTCTTCACAAGGGACATTCTCTAATACCTTCTTAAAAGACTTCAACACATCTTCATCCTAATAGGTAAATTTTTCTGGCTGCATCCGTGCCATTAACAATACAATGTCAATAACAATAACAATAATAATAAGATAACGACAATAACGAAACAACAATAACAACAACAATACTTAAAATTTGAAAAATAAAAGTTAATTATTTCTTAGTCATTGTTAAAATTGGAACAAATTTAAAAAAACTGAATGAAACTTAAATGCATTTGAAGAAATTGAAAAAAAAACACTTGTAGAAGTCGAAAAAACTAGATAAAATAAAAAAATGTTGAAAATTAAAATTGGGAATAGATATGTAAAATATGAAATTCGTACCCTCAGACGGTCGTAGATTGGTGGCAGACATATCTTTTTGAGTTGTGCTACTTTTATCCCAAATTTGTACCACAAAGCTATACACAAACACAAAATGTAAGTGCAACCCGTTCAAAGTTTTGAGTATATAATAAGATCCAATTTGAGGTACTAGTTGATATTCTCTACTCTCTCTCTGCCTGTTAATTTCTTTCTCGCTTTCCTTTTTGAGAGGTTCAAAAATGACTTTTCCGTTTTTATTTTGGCAAAAAACTTTTAATGAATGTAGTATTATATCTTACTTTTTCTCTATACTATTCATTTTATTCCATCACATCAAGGACAAGACATAAAAAATATCTATATTTTTTAACTTTTCTTAATCTACAAGTCAAACCCCACAATGAAAATTTTGAAAGGAGGAAGTATTTTTTTGAGTAAATTCCATAATTGGTCCTTTATAACATGAGGGTTTCCATATTTAGTCCTTTATTATCAAATATTACTCCCATAGTCCTTTTTTAAGGGTACCTTTCCACAAATGGCCCTTTTTTTAATCTTCTGCCATGTTGGTGCTAATTTAAAGGCTAAAAGTATAATTTGACGCCGACATTATGTCTAGTGACGTGTTCTGATATTGGTTAAGCGGATAACACAAAAATAATGACTATGATTGTGGGCTAGAATTCTGACGAAAGATCATATTTGTAGACTATAGTTGTCGTAAAAAGCGACTGTAATTCACAAACGACGCAAACGGAACAGTCTTTGGAATTGTATATGACAAAAAAGATATATTATCATTGTGAAATTACACTAAAAGTCCTCAAATTAACACCAACATGATAGAAGATCAAAAAATGACTATTTGTAGAAAGGTACCCATAAAAGAAGGACCATTTGGGTAATATTTGATAATAGAGGACTAAATAGGGAAACCCCATGTTATAAAGGACCAATTATAGAATTTACTCTATTTTTTTTAAAATTATCTAACTCAAATAATTTGAACCGCATGACTAAAAATACGAGATCTTTGACAAATTTATCGTCCCCAGTCGACTCTTTCTGGAATCCTTCCATCAAACCCATTGACGATGTCAGCTAGGCTAGTTTGCCATCCTTTCGATTTTGGAGTTTTTCGAGGGTTCTGTTCATCCGGGTAACGATTTTCGATTTTTCTGTTTATAGTTTATGTATGTTTTTGTTTCGATTCCAAATGTGGTTCAATTTTAGAGCATGTCAATAGATTCCAAATTCCAGTAATTGCGTTTTTCAATTTCAACTTTTTTGCTTTTTCGTTTTCAATGAATCGGTTTTCTAATAATGGCCAAATCCTCATGTTTCTCATTGTTCTTTTAGCTTCTCACTGGTATGGACTATAATTGAAGGGATAATCCCAATGAAATTGAAATGGAAGAAAATGAAATTATGTAATCTGAGGAACTGCACGGTGAATTTCAAAATACCCCAGAGGAACAAGATGTGTTTTTTCAGATAGCATGTTGAATTTTTCCCCTCTGTTGGCTATGTTTATCTAAAGAAAATACTAATCATCAAGTTTTTAGTACGGAGTACATGAAATTGAGATTATTTATTGTATTTTGCTACTTCTAAAACCCTTTTCTTGTTAGATTGTAAGCTGCCACAGAGAAAGATTCAAGTATCTGCAAAACAAGCTGCCCCAAACACACAGATCTAAATCCACCCCAAACACATCCTGTGCTTATAGTTTCTGAGTCAGTTTGGCCTGTTCGTGCTGCATAGATTTCTGAAGAACATTCTCCGTAATTTCAGGAAGAGTGTGTTCGTCTGGATTTTATTTGAAAAAGATTTGGCTCGACAGCAGAAATGAAGTAATGATCTCTCTTGGCACTTTATTGTTATTCTTACCAGCCTGTATTATTCTATGCTTGCTTAGAATTGTAGATTATAGAAGGGTAGAAAGTAAATAGTAATCGACAATGTTTCTCGAGAAGACATTTTAATTTACATGGAAGTAGCATTTCTATTCAGTGTATAATCTATTTTGGTATATGTTCTATAAGTCTAATCATAATATGACTATATGGGGTGTCAGAAGTAAAAAAAGCAAGCAGGTCATGCTAAATATCGTCTGATATAAAGACTGCAAGATGAATCACATCAAAATTTCCATTTTGTTTAATTTGAAATAGGTTTGATTGAATACATATTGTCATGTATGTTAGATCCTGTCCAGACGATCCATATGTAACATTACTAGGCTCTTCATATCAAGGTTAAATATGCTTTTGGTACAGAATTCTACAAGTCATTAAGATCCACAAGTGGGGTTTTTCGAAGGGGGCTGGTGCACATTATGTCTACATGAAAAGGTGGAGAGAGTGTTTCTGAATGACACAACACAACTCAAAAAAAACCATTTAAGCCTGTTAAACTAATGAAATATTAAAAGGCTATGACTAAGGGTACAACATCACAAAAAATGGTGAAATCATGTCATTTTGTAACAGAAGTTTTTCCACGTGGAGTGTTGATAATGGGGCATTTTAGGTGGATATTCTGCCTGAAATTTGATTGAGAGGCAGGAGGGAGGCCATCAATATCTGTACAACAACAACAACAACAGTCCAGCTAGATCCCACAAGAGTAGGGTCTGGGGAGGGTGTGTGTACGCAGACCTTGCCCCTACTCAAGGGTATAGAGGCTGTTTCCAAGAGACCCTCGGCTCAAACAGTAAAGATAAAATGAGATCACATAAGGCATATAGCAGAGATAGCAAAATGCACATAGAGGCCTAGAACAAACTAATTAAACGGAACAAAAACACATCAATCACAGAGCCCAAACCTACACGACAAACGAAGCACCCAACAAGTGGAGAAACTACCACTAAGTCCAAAGCGCCTACCCGACTACCTTAATCCTAGTTCTCCAGACGCTCGGGCCATCAATATCTGTATTAGTATGAAATTCTGAGAAAAGTCTAGGGTGGTTAGTCTTGCTGGACACCTAGCATTCTTCTATAATAATAAGCTAGGTACTTTTTATGAATGTTTTTCGAATTCAACATTTTTTAATTTCACTTACCTCTAAGAAACAAGTATGTGATATGCTAGTCAGTGACATAACAGATTGGCTTCAATATCCTTAACAATCTGGAGACCACATTTACATCGGAAGATAGATGGTACATTATATACGGTGTAACACTTGTGCGGCCAAAACTTTGGCTTCCCCTACCGAACAAAAATATTGTTATAATGTGATTTATTTCTGGCCAATTTAATTTAGTTCTAAGTGTTTTCACTTTTGATCTGCGCCAGGGGTCGTGTACGATGGGATGAAACTAATCTAGGGGAAATCGAGGCAAACAAACCAGTAAGGCAGAAAATAACAGAGCCAAAGACACCTTATCACCCAATGATCGATGAAGATGATTATGGTACATTTTAATTTTCACTTTTCTTATGCCCCTATTGTCTGTTTTTTATATTTTCCAAAACATTTATATATATTTGAAAATCATTCTGCATGGATTCAATGATGAAAGTCAGATGTCAAGAATGAATGCTATATTTCTTTATACCTCCAGGTTTCATTCATGTATCATTTCTTAATGACGCTCTCTTGTTTTGTGTGCTCAAATTGAATTTTTAATGCAATTTTCTTGTTTTTATTTTAGAATTTCTAACTTTGTCAAGGATTCTTTTGCAAGTTCTCACATGGTATTGTCACGTTGGGTTGTTAGTTAGCCTACTTTGATTAAGGTTATGATTGTATTTGCTATTTGTTATTTATTGAGCCTCTTACTCTAACCCTTTGTGGGGGGTTTTGTTGGAAGAGGAAGGGCTAGACAAGTAGGTTGGTATTCCTGTTCTCTAAAAAATAGAGGCTGGTTTAAAACACGATCATGCTACTTTTCATGAAATTTCACCCCAAAAGCTTACATGTTTCAAAGGCTGAATTGTGTTAAACCAATTCATAAGTTTAAACATGTAAGTATGATTCATGATACATGTCTGGTTGTTTGTACCTTGCTGAAACTTAAAAGTTGCTTTGGTCAGACACGAGTATTGTGGGATGAAGTAATATTTGTTTTGCCTACACCTGAAAATTTTTACGGAGTATTTGTTTTGTTAAATTATTTAAATAATCTATAGTCTATACTCTATAATCTTCACTTTCTTTCTATTGAACCAATCTACTTCTAAACTAATACTCCCTCCATCCCCAAAAGAAAGTGTGGGTTTGACTTCACACATTATAATGAAAAGTCAAATTCATGTATAGCTTTCCAAAACTGCCCGTCAATCATTAGACCATGTAGGATGGTGGCTGCAGTAAATGAAGTTATGAATAGTAGCAAAACTACAAAAAACCTGATTTAATAATTTAACATTATATCATGTCGAATCCTAATTAATGGTTGTGTCCTTTCCCCCTTCTAACCCATTCCCCACCCCATTTACACATTCATTTGTGGGAATGAGGTGAGAAACAAAAGATGAGGACAAAGTAAAGTAGGGTGTGTTGTGGGGATGGGGGTAAAAGTGGAGTAATTATTACTCTGGTTGGAAAAATGGGGGGGGGGAGGTGGTATAAGAATTACTCCACTTTTTAATTATAAAAGAATATTTTAGAGGGACTAAAAGCAAAAACCGTTCATTTTACAGGGACCAAAAGCATATTTAACCCGCGGTATAATAATCTTTTAAGTATGAAAAACTTACCAAATATAGAAGTGAGAATAAATTATGGGATGATAAAAAATGGAACGTGGGAACTTGTTTTAGAGACGGAGGGAGTAAACTAAATATCATCTTTTCCCTCTGAAATCCCCTAACCAAACTAGAACAGAGAAATAATTAAAGAACTCTTCATTGAGCAGTAAAGCTTCTATGTGGATGCATGATACAACCATAGGGTATTAAGGTCCACATATGCTTTATACTTTTTTTGAATCTAGCTCTTGTTCCGTTAGTTTATACCTAAATCAATGATTGTGGTAGGGTCTTTGTCTCCTGTACAGAATAGCTCTGAAGATGGCACTGGCAATGGAATTCATGCTGAAGCTATTCAGAGGGCATTGAGAGATGTTGAATCCAGGAATGACAAAACACGTCCAACTGGATGGCCATCTTCCGAGGATGAGGCAGATGAAATGGATGAAGATGACGAAGGTATTCTAGTTCAGCATAAACCTTTTTCCTAGTTGTTTTACTGAATGTTGAATCCCCCATTTTTCTGGAGCAGTCCGATCTTTGTCAGATTTGTAGTAGCAAAAAAGGGCACGTCTGCTTCAAGTGCAACCAGGTTTTAGGGCCCACTCTGTGAAGTTATTTGACTGAAATGGTTGAAACTTCTGAATTTTTTGAAATGAAAAGCATTTGGTATCTACTTCAGCCAAATAAGTGAAGATGGTACTTGTATTATGTTACGAGTAAATTTTATATTTAAAAAAAACTAGAACTTGTTACCCAACAGGGCCTTAGACAGACACTATGAATCTTGATTTCAGCCACAAGTTTGGCACTTGGCATTTAACTAGCAGGGTAAGTCCTGGATTTTATGTGGCAAGGTTTATCCTAATTAAATTTGTAATTCACAATTTGCCCCACCCTGATATTCACAAATTTAATAGACCCAACAATCTTTTCATGAGACAATCAAATTTTCTGAAAGTTTGATTCCTATAGTTTCCACGACCAATTTTTTTGCCCTATTAAACCACAAAAAATTCTGCCTATTTACAATGCTTTGCATGCCCTAGTTCTCCTTACATTTTGCCATAATCTTGTATCCAAGAACTAATTTCGAGCATCCTGATCTGGTATGCCCTTGTTTGTCATATATTCCTTGTAGGTTCTGATTCAGAAAGAAGCAGGCGCTTTAAGGAGCATAGTCGGGCCCACTACGATGAATATAAACGCGTGAAACTCTTTCGGAAGGGCTCCCTTGGCATGGAAGACGAATCTGATGAAGAGAGCAGTCAAGAAGAAAGACGATGGAGGGGCTGGTTGTTCATCATCCACAGTAACAGCTGCAGGCGTTAAGGACATGGAAACTGGAGAAGAAAAAGAAGAAGAAGGGGCGCCTAAACAGTCTTCTTCTTCTTCTTCTTCTGCACCAACTGATGGAGCTTAGAAGAAGCTCATCCCAGAACAACTATCTTCTGACATTATTAAAATTAGTTTTAATTGCATCAAAGTTATTTCAATACAAAAATATTATAGTAAGTCACCCAAAAGGTAACAACAAAAAAGTGTTCAGACTCTTTTTTTTATAGGTAACTCTCATTCTTACATAAGGGTTTCCATAACGTGATTTCACTATCATGAGAGATACAAAGCAAGAAGAAAAGGTCAAAAGGAAATACTTTTTACCAAAAAGAGGTTCCTTAACGATGAATTAATACTTTATCCTTTAAGGTATTTTGTTTAGCTAAATGATGTTTCTACTCTCCCTTCCTACATGGCCGAAAACACCCCTATTTTCTAAAGAATGATTTATCCCCACACATATAACAGGAGCTAGTCACCCTCAGATGCCAAAAGAAGTGTTTGATTGAATAGTGACTACTTGTCATTCTATGATACAAAAGTCTTTGCCTTTATTCCTCACATAACTGAAATTTGCTCTTAGTAATCTTCCAAAAGTGAGTCATTTTACGCACAAATGAAGACCAAATGATCTCCCACGTGTGTTGACCGAAAGTTCAAAGGAGAAAGTCCTTGTGACAGTTTGTCCTAATGTGCCGCAAAAATTCAAGTGTCTGTCGCCTCCTTGGACTAGGGATGGGCGATGGGGACTTGACCATGGGACCGACGTCTATTAAAACCCTAATAAATGCAAAAGAGAAAATAAAAAAAGGACGAGCCCTGAAGTCACAATCTCTTGCTATATATAGCTCTAAAATTATATTTATATCTCAAATTTGAGTAGAAACGCAGGGTGGAAGTAGATCCCTCAATATATACGACTAGCTGGAGAGACGAGGACGTACAATTTTGACTCCAAAGTCAAAATCAACTTCTGGAGTGCAATTGAAGGTGGTGGGGGTGTGTTCGGGGTGGGGCGGGTGGGGGGTTTACCGGGGGATTAGGGAGTAGAAACCGTCAATTTCTCGGACGAGGCACCGGAGCGCCCCGAGTCATCCCATGACATTGCTTGGCAATGTCATGGGAACCTTGGTATAAGCTTAATCCTTGAATTTAACTATAAGTTTTGGCATGGTTGCTTGCGCGAATGATTTTTTTTAAATCAAACAAATGAACTGTTTTTGAATTTATAAGAAAAAAATTGTTGTGAAACAAACCTAATTTGGCTTACATTCTCATGTGAGTGACACCGGGTCATGGCGGGGCATTAATGTGTTACACAAAGACTTTATTTTTTAAAGTGGTTATGCACCATCAAAATAAATTTCTCTTTTTTTTCTTTAAAGTTGTCTTAGCCTCAAATTTCTTTAGGAATAAAATAAACTTTGAGATTAATGAGTGTTTTTATTACTTATTATTACAAAGTACTTCTTCCGTCTAAAATTTATCTTCTCATTTTGACTTTAGATGTAAGTTAAAAAAAAGTAAAAAATGTGTTGACTTTTCATATTTATCTATGGAACATTGTAAAATGTAAAATAAAGCGTAGGTGTATATAATAATTACTAGGTAAATGTGAGAGTAGTAATGTGATATAAAGAAAAAATATTTACCAAAAAAGAAATCGGAAGAGAATTTATAGACAGATAAATAAGAAAAGTGAGAAAATAAATTATAAACGAAGAAAATATTATTTATGGTTTTATGCAACGTAAATTTAATTACGCTGAATATTATAAGAGCAAACGCAATGACATGTAATTCCTTTGCCATGTTTGCCAGCTCAATAATTTTTTCAACTTGCCTCGCATGGGTGATGCATTCCTCTACGGTTAGCATGGCATGTGTGAGGGAATGGATTCCAATTTCTTTCTTTCTTTCTTTTTCATTTTTGCACAAAAAAAGTCTTTTTTTCTAAGGAGTACATTTATTTTTATCGAAAAAAGTTTAAAATATTTTTTAATGATTAAAAAATGTTAAAAATTGTAGGGTAGCAATGCATAGGCGTTCCACCTTGACTTGCGAGTTGCGAGACACTACATAAGAGCATGAACAATGACAAGTAAAAAAAGATTGTCACACGTTGACATGACATAAATCAACTAATAAAAAATGGTCCAGTCACAGAGTGGCAAGTGAGTAGAGTGGCACACCCTACAGTGGCAAGTCGTTACTTTTGTCACTTTTTAAAATTTTTGTAGTGTATTTTAATTATTAAAAATAATTTTTTCTATTTGTTTCATTACAAAAATACTTCTACTTCCTAAAAAAAGAGTATTTTTTTTCTCAAAAAAATTAAAAAATAAAAAGAAAAAAAGAAAAAGATGTGTGGGATGCCTTGGAGATGGCTTGCTCTCCGTGGTGAAATGGTTTGCCTCTCCATGCTAAGCATGACAAATCATTTTTGGGAGCTGATGTGGCAAGCGTGGCAGGCATTTGCTTCGCCCGCTACCCATGCTCTAAGGAGTCTAAGGCCATCTGTTCTATGTTTTTTATCCTTTTTTTTCAAATTTGTTTTTGTAAAACAAGGTTTTTTTAAAAAAATAACAATTATTATTCTTATTAAAAAAAGAAAAATAATTTTTATTAGTTAAAATATACTCCGTCCGTCTCCCTGTATTTGTCCACTTTCATTTTTACACACCATCCAATGCACTTCTTTAATCCATTTTATCTTGTAATTTGTATATTAAAAAATTATAAAAATTATATATTAATAATCCATATGTTAAGACAAATCAAACAAGATCACACATGACTATATCTAGGTTTACACATTGAGAGAATTTGATGAATCAAAGTGCTTCGATGAACAGTTCCAAAAGTCAAATGTGGACAAATACAGGGGGACGGAGGGAGTATTAAAAAGAGTAAAAATGATAAAAAGAGTGACTTGCCACTTCAAGGCATCCAACTTTATTCATTTGCCACGCACTGACTAGACTGATTTTGATTGGCTAAAAAACTTCACGTCATCATGCTGTTACGGGACTATTACTATTACTATTATTATTATTATTATTATATTATTATTATTATTGTAGGTAAGGAGTTATTTATAGTTAGATAATTATTATTATTAGAGAATATTATTTTTGTCAGGTTATTAATTAGTTTCTTATTTTATTTAGTTTCCTTTTAGAGATTGGATTCCCTTAGGCTTTTAGAGTTTCACTCCATATATTGAGATGTATTGCTTTAGAATTAAATCAATAAAGAACAATCATTTTCCAACCCTAATCTCTTCCTCTTATCTCTCGTTCTTCTCTTCCGCCGAACAAAGATTCGCGGTTCTCCCCCTCTTCTCGTCTCCTTTTCTCTTGGAGCTTGAAGAACGCTCGAAGTTCTTCCCTATCCCGATACGATACCGTATCAATTGGTGATTTCATTCTTGAACTCACCCAAAAAATACAAAAAAAAAATCTACAGCACACGCAATGGATTCACTTTTGGACAAAGTTCTTGGTTCACTCGAGAAAGTTCTACGGGGACAAATTGAATTTTATGAAGGAGTGTGTGCAGTTGAAGATTCCGTGGATGAGATTATAAAGAAACTTCAGGCATTCCGTCAAATTGAAGGTCAACCAAAATATGATTACAAGGTATATGCGTTTTCCGTAGAGGCCTATTGTTCAATACAAAATTTAGTCTGTGGTCTCCCAATTATGCCGAGCCTGATTCCTATAGAGTTATATATTTTCAAAACAACCATGATGCGCTCTATAAGGAAACTCATTGGCACTCCCCGAGATTTGGCCCCTACAGTAGCTGTGCAGAACACAACTTTGCAAGACCAGGAATTTAAAAAGGAAATTTTTATTAATCCCATTGGTGTTCCCGATGATGATCTTATTATTGATCCCATAGATGTTGTTCCTGTTACCGTTGATGATGTTGTTGTTGTTGATGTTTCTGGTGACGATCAACAAGACCACACTGTCCAAGCAGAATATTCCAGAGATAGTGTCATTTTTTATGAATGCACAGAAACATTTGGGACGTCAGGAAGTGACGTTGTTGTCCTTTATGATTCTGGGGATGTCAAGCGTGCTGGCATGATTTTCTTCTTATTGGTTCTCTGGAGTTGTTTGCTTGGCGTTGTTAATGCTTTGAGCTTGACCGATTCTTTTGATGCTCCATTCATAAAGGTCTTTGACCCCGGAGGATGTCTGTTCACAACGCATGATTCCTCGTTTATTCTAGATTTCCAACTTGAGGACAAGTTGGTTTTCGAGGCGGGGAGAGTGTTACGGGACTATTACTATTATTATTATTATATTATTATTATTATTATTATTATTGTAGGTAAGGAGTTATTTATAGTTAGATAATTATTATTATTAGAGAATATTATTTTTGTCAGGTTATTAATTAGTTTCTTATTTTATTTAGTTTCCTTTTAGAGATTGGATTCCCTTAGGCTTTTAGAGTTTCACTCTATATATTGAGATGTATTGCTTTAGAATTAAATCAATAAAGAACAATCATTTTCCAACCCTAATCTCTTCCTCTTATCTCTCGTTCTTCTCTTCCGCCGAACAAAGATTCGCGGTTCTCCCCCTCTTCTCGTCTCCTTTTCTCTTGGAGCTTGAAGAACGCTCGAAGTTCTTCCCTATCCCGATACGATACCGTATCACATGCGTTATTCCATTTCTTACTTGTCATTATCCATGCTCTAAGTTTATGCGAATTTTTTACCTCAATATTATTAGGATTGGAGAACTATCATAATACTCACTCTGGTCTTAAAAATTCTTCCTATTTTGACTTTTTTGCTCAAATAATAACATTCTTTGATCAAAAATTGTGAGAAAAAATATATTGAATTATAATTTAAATTCAAATTAATTTGGTTCATTTTAGGATAAAGGTTTGATATATCAAATTTTAAAATTCTTATTTATTTAGGTTATGTTTAATTTAATGTCAAAAAGTGTAACTATTTAACTAAAATAAATCAAAACAGAAAGAATTTTCAGAAAGCTTCTTCTCCTAATGAGCTTCTTTGATAGTAGTTCTAGGATACTCTCAAGTTACCCTGGTTAATTATGTGATTCGTTTAGCCAAGAAAGCTTCTTCTCCTAATGAGCTTCTGAGTATGGTTACTGAAGTGGGAGTATCATCGACACCCGAAACAAAGTCATTTGCAGAATAGATTTTTCAGAGAGTTGAGCACAAGGATAAAGGTCCAAATCTATATCAACAGAAAGAAAGGGAGGCAGCAATGCTTGCGAAGAAGCAAAATACTTACACACTTCTGGAAGATGATGATAATGATGATGATGTTGCAATTTTATTTGATGTTGCAGGTTGATGAAGTTATAGTAGGTTCCTGACCAATATCACATTTAGGAGCCAATGATTTTGCATCAGTTTCCTTTACCAGCCTTGTTTGCTGCATCAGTGATTATATTTGGCTGCTGGTTTAACTAGGACATTGGTTAATATGTTGGTGATTGCTGCTGGTTAAAGAAGATGAATTGACATTTATGTTCATATTTTACAAACATTGTTTTGTATTTTGAGTTTGGGCTTTACATTTTTAGTTGTACGTAAACAGTGGGTTTTCTATTTTTTGTTGGATGGGTTGGTAATGCTCTTATTACAATGGTATTGTTGTTGAATTGGACAAAAAATGTTGTTCTTGTTTATGATTTATTTATAAATAACTTTTTGTGGCGTGGATATGTGATACTATTGAATTGATAGTTTTAAATAATAGTACGTATTTTTTAAAAAAAATATGGACTTTACATAGGAGATAAATGTCCGTTATGTGCACTTTATTACCATTTTTTCACAGCAGATGCATATCTGCTTTGTATTATGTGCACTTTTTAGCCATGCTTTCACAGCGGATAAATATCCGATGTGTAGATTTACTAATTTTACACAGCGGATTTTTATCCGCTGTGTAAAGATAGGAGCTTTCCCACCGGCTACATAGATAGCGGGTGATATCCGCTGGGAAAGGCTAATTTTATCCGTTGTGTATCCATACTTTGTAGTAGTGATTAATAATCTATATGTTAAGACAAATCAAACAAGATCACACATGACTATATTTAAACTTCCACATTGAGAGAATTTATAGATGACTATATGATGTTATTCCATTTCTTACTTGTCATTATCCATGCTCTAAGTTTATGCGAATTTTTTACTTCAATATTATTAGGATTAGAGAACTATCATAATACTTACTCTAGTCTTAAAAATTCTTCCTATTTTGACTTTTTTGCTCAAACAATAACATTCTTTGATCAAAAATTGTGAGAAAAAATATATTGAATTATAATAGGATTGGAGAAATACCATAATAATAAAAATATACTACCTCCGTCCCACTCTCTTCGTCCAATTTTGACTTTTGGAATTGTTAATCTAAGCACTTTGACTCATCAAATTCTATCAATGTGTAAGCCTAAATATAGTCATGTGTGATCTTGTTTGATTTATCTTAACATATAGATTATTAATATATAATTTCTATAATTTTTTAATATACAAATTACAGATAAAATAGATTAAAGAAGTGCAGTGTGCCAAAAAATAAGTGGACAAAGAGGGTGGGATTGAAGGAGCATGTCTTCCCCTAAATTCTCTGAGCTAACCCTATTTTCTCTCTCGCGTCTGTTGCCGATCTCCTCTTCTCCGCCAAGCTCGAGACCAACCAAGGATCATTAGCCGATCTCTTCGTCCCCTCTTCTCCTATCGGAGCTTTCTAATTCAGCGCCCAGCATTCAACAGAAAGAAAGGGAGGCAGCTATGCTTGCAAAGAAGCAAAATACTTACACACTTCTGGAAGATGATGATTATGATGTTGTTGTTGATGCTGATATTAATGTCAGTCGTGATAATAAGCGAGAGAAAGGCCGTGGAAAGAGATTTAGGAAGAGGGCTGAATCTGATGCTGATGAAGATGAAGAGAAAATAGGGGAAACAGAAGAGGAAAAGCGGGTAAAGAAGCGAAAGTCGAATGATGACAGTGATGGTAGTAGTGGTTCGGAGTCGGAGGAGGAAAGACTGCGTGACCGAAAGGAGAGAGATGAGTTGGAGAGGCACATAAGGGAAAGGGATGCTGCCTCAACAAGAAAGTTGACTGAGAAAAAGTTGTCCAAAAAGGAAGAAGAACAGGCAATCAGAAGATCTAATGCTTTGGAGCAAGATGAGATTGGAACTTTGAGGAAAGTCTCTAGGCAAGAATACCTGAAGAAAAGAGAGCAGAAGAAACTAGACGAACTCAGAGATGAGATAGAAGATGAGCAATACTTGTTTGATTCCGTGAAGTTAACTGAAGTGGAATATAAGGAGATGAGGTACAAGAGAGAGTTATATGATCTAATCAAGAAGCGTACTGAGGACGAAGATAATAGAAACGAGTATAGGATTCCCGATGCATATGATCTTGACGGGGATGTAAATCAAGAGAAGAGGTTTGCTGTTGCATTGCAACGCTACAGGGATCCTGATGCTAATGATAAGATGAACCCCTTTGCTGAACAAGAAGCATGGGAGGATCACCAAATTGGCAAAGCTACACTCAAATTTGGGTCAAAAGACCGAAAGGCAAGATCTGAAGATTACCAATTTGCATTTGAAGACCAGATTGAGTTCATAAAAGCGGCAGTCATGGACGGAGTTAATGTTGATCAGGAGTCTGCCATTGAGGAACTGGAAGCATCTGTTGCCAAATCAGCATTTGAGAAACTTCAAGCAGACAGGAAAACTTTGCCCATCTTTCCATATAGGGATGAGTTGCTCCAAGCTATCAATGAGCACCAGGTTCTAGTCATTGTTGGAGAGACAGGTTCTGGGAAGACAACTCAGATACCTCAGTATTTGCACGAGGCAGGGTACACCAAGCATGGCAAGGTGGGATGCACTCAGCCACGCCGAGTTGCTGCCATGAGTGTTTCTGCTCGTGTTTCCCAAGAAATGGGAGTCAAACTTGGACATGAGGTTGGCTATTCAATCAGATTTGAAGATTGCACTTCAGAGAAGACCATTCTAAAGTATATGACAGACGGGATGTTGTTGCGTGAATTCCTTGGGGAACCTGATTTGGCAAGTTATAGTGTTATCATGGTGGATGAGGCGCACGAAAGAACATTATCAACAGATATTCTTTTTGGCTTGGTTAAGGATATTGCTCGTTTCCGTCCTGACCTCAAGTTACTTATTTCTAGTGCTACTCTAGATGCCGAGAAGTTCAGTGACTATTTTGATTCAGCTCCCATTTTTAAAATACCCGGAAGGCGGTTTCCAGTGGATATACACTATACTAAAGCACCTGAGGCAGATTACTTGGATGCAGCCATTGTCACTGCACTTCAGATACATGTGACCCAACCACCTGGTGATGGCGATATATTAGTTTTCTTAACTGGGCAGGAAGAAATTGAGACAGCTGAGGAGATCATTAAGCACAGGATCAAGGG